>LPNX011033498.1:85081-101136 GCA_001517045.1 Pseudotsuga menziesii | reverse complement strand
GAATTTTATATGAGTTCAATACTTATAGACTGTATATTATGCAACCAGCCTTTCCCTGGTCTCAGGTGCATCTGGGACAGGGAAAGAATGCCTGTCTATGTGGCTTACAAACCATTGTGGGCTCATAAATATCATAGCCATTACAGAGAAATCTATGAACACCTCCTTATGCCTCTATACACACTCATTTTCCTGAAGGAGTGTGATTGTATGTCGGAGGAGGCCATGCAAGTGGTAGAAGAGTACGCAGATTACTACTTGACTAAAAATGGCCTGTACTTCAGGATGTTTGGAGGATCAAGAGCCCCTTCCCTACTGCCCAAATATGCAACTGATTACATTATCCACAAGGAGGCAATCAGACAAGAGTTCCTAGATGGAATAGGCAGCTTTCTGTTCGAACATAAGAAGACTGCTTATCCTCCCTTGCCCTTCGAACTAGTAAGTTACAGGTTCACTAGGGTGAAACAAGCTGATGAATTCGTAGAAGAGCTGCAGAGGTTCCACTTTGGCGAGATGCCCTACCACAGAAGTGACTCCTAAGGTAAAGTTTCGGAACATTGTAAAGAAAACAAGGTGCATTTTGAGTATACCCATCATTTTGATAGGGAAGAGTCTGTCTTCCAAAATGCCCCGAACATGACAGCACTGAAGAGAAGATTAAAGAAAAAGATCACCACTAAAGGTGGGAAGGGGGATGAACAGGCTAAGGCTGAGGAAGAAGCAAAGAAAAGAAAAGGGGAAGCCCAGAGATTGGCACAGGAAGCTGCAGGGTGGCTGCACAGCGAAGAGGAAGGGAAAAAAAAGCTACCCAAGAAGCAGCTAAAGAATCAGAAGAAGCAGCTAGAAAAGCAGCTGAAGAAGCGAAGAGAAAGCTCCATGAGGAGCTACAAAAGCAGGAAACAGAGAGGTTGAAGCCGACACAGACGGAGACAGATCAGTCAGCTTTTGAGATAGCTGGAGAGCAGACCCGGAAGAAGGAAAACCCAGAAGTTCGGGACCCACAAGTGCCTGCTGCCAGCACACCTGTGGTCTCCACACTCAAGCTAGTTCCTTTTGTTCAGAAAAAGGGAGAAGAAATCCCTGATTTCAACACTTTCTATTATGATAGGGCAACAAAGAGAATAATGAAGAGAACATAAAAGAAGTTTGAAGCAGGAGATATGCCTGGTAAGATGATAACGGATACGGCTATTATGTTGGGAATAGACCAAGATCTAAGATTCACCCTGAGAGCCACGACTGCACTAATCCACGCCTCAGAAGACAACATGGACAAGGTAATAACTGACTTGGAGCAGTCCAAGAAGTCCTCTGCTCAGTTGAAAGATACGTTGAGGAGAGAGAGAGAAGAAAGAAATAGGATTAAGAGAAAATATGAAAATATGCAAAGGGAAATGAAGTCCTCAAGGGCTGAAGTACAAGCCCTCCAAGTGGAAAGACAGGTTATGGAGACTACCCAAGAATGCTTGGAGAAAGTACAGAACGAATACCAAGAGCTGAAGGAGGAGAAAGATCGGCTGCTGGAAAAGGTAGAAGAACTAGAGGAGCAACAAAAGATCATCTTCCAGGCTAGTGAGCTGCACTCCCAAGAACAGAGAGAGAAACATCAAGAGCAGATTTCTTCTCTGACCACTGCTATGGAGGAAGCAAGAGAACAGCAGGTTAACCTCTAGCCATTCAAAGAGCATGTCTTGGCCCAAAAAGCCAAGATGCTACAGCTATAGACTGCTGTTGAAGAGGAGAGATGTAGAGTGCTGCAGATCGATGGCCGATTGGAAGAGATATTGGAAACTGCATCTTACTTTGTGGACAGATTTCAGGATGTCCTCGAGGTCCTAACTACAAGAATGGCAAGGCTGGAAAACAACGAAGAAACTCCAGCAGAGCTGCCATCAAAAGATAAACAAGCCCTCAAGCGGGATTATAACTTAATAGAATTTGCTATTAACACCGCAGAGGATTTCAAGAAAGCAGTCAAGAAGATGAAAGGAGCCTGCACGAAATTTTTCAAAAGAGTCCTTATCACATACAACCGGTGCCAGGTAGAGGCCGAGCAGAGGCTGGATGATTTCCCAGACCACAATTCATTTTTGGAGATGTTGCAGAAAAGACATCAGGATGAAGAAGCAAGAATGCAACACATTAAGGCCATTGATGACCAGGTTCTGAGAAACGAAGTAGGCCATTTAGCCATTAGTGTGAAGCTTTTAGAAGACCAGCTTCGGTTGAGCGTAGCCAGAGTTGAGGGTATAAAGAACCAGGCTGAAAAATTTGAAATCAACATTCAGTTTTTGGAACCCTGCGCATTTGAGGGCATCGCCTCTGAAGCTTCAACTTGGAAGAAGTTTCTAGATACCCAAGTGGGACCCTCCTCGTGAAGGATTGGTCATTTTGTAATGTGAAACATTTTGTAAAATATTTGAGAAAATTCAAGCGTTGGGAAACGAAGAGTTGGGAAGCCCAAAGGCTACTTTGGGCAGCCCAACCGTCTCACCTTTTTGTATAAATGTAATAGACTAAGAGGGAAACAGGGGGGCTTTTTCCTAGTTAGACATAAAAATGATATTGTAAGAAGAACTATTTCTCTTTGCAATAAAGAAGAATTGTTTGCCTGTTGGAGAAAGATTGGTGGCATTTTCAAATGTTATGCTGTGGATGGCTGAAAGATGAACTATTTTGTTTTCCAGTTTATGTCCATTAACCCTGAGATCGTTCTAACTCTTAGAACCTATGTTCTTGTTTAAATGATTTCTGGTTTACTTTGTGGAATTACCACCATGAGTAATGTATGTTGTTCATAAAACAATTGGCTATCTGGTTGTTTAAATATCTTTCATCGTTCATGCGTTATGGAAATAAATATCAGCTAACTGTAGTTTCTCTTTATGATTCATGCACAATACACATTACTCATAATTAAATTACAACGTGCTCCCCAGGGATAGATAGATAGATAGATACTTATTTTTATTTCTATACATGTGATTTAGATGCTTGTGAGACTAAGATGAGAGGTAAGAACATGCGCATCACATTGTGAATACTCCTTGCATCCTTATCACCTTGCATGGTTAAGTAGGCATATGCATCTCATACATAAGTCAAAAAATACAAAAAATATACACGGTGGACCGGGCCGCAACCGGTAAAGCCTTTGTTCTTTGTTACTTTGACATACGGTAGCCGGACCACAAACTGGATGGATTCCCTATACCAAATAGTCAATGGGCTAGTTGGGAATGTTGACTGGGGAGAATCCCTTTCTGTTGTTGCCTGTGAATTTCCAGGCCTCAACATAGCTACAACTGAAAAGTATGAGGCTTCAACCTCAGTATCAAAAGTTTATGTTTTGACTGTAATTGTAGTTCAGGACTTCAACCTGTGCGAGTGTCTTACTTCCTTCATTATGCCTGCGTTCCAAACTTAAGAACACTTTAAAAACTTGTTTGCAAAAACTCTTCCTTACTTGGCTTCTTCACTTAATACCAAAAAAAAAACAGGCACTCTCAGGTTGTTACTGAATTTCACTTAAACTCATTTGCAAAAACACCTTCATTTTCTATTGCTCGCGTCCTCAGTCCACACTCCTTATTTCTACATTAAAATGCATACCTTTAAACGACTTATAACTCTCTTATTTATACACCAGCTCTCTTTTCAACAATAGGTTACAAGCCGACCAGATTGACCCTTCAAAAATAAAATCATATGTTCTCTTATCAATCTGACTTCATCTTATGGATTAATATATCCATACAAGTACCACAAATGACCACATGTTGGGTCATTTGATCTGTCTTGCCATATCTTCCTTTATTCATTCCATTTCATTAATCTTATGACTGTAATATTGTTTCTCTATTCATCGTTTGATCTCTAGCGGGCATATTACTTCTTGTATCATGCCATGCAGGCATTTTACCTTGTGTTGTAGCTGTTGTGTGCATTTTTCATCTTACCTTACACATTACCCAAGTGTTCAATTGGAATTTCAACATCCTTACTGCTTGCATGAAATCAACTACTTATTTGACATCAATGCCAATAATCTCAAATGTCAACAATCTCCCCCTTTGGCATTGATGTCAATCCATAACTCCCCCTAACAATGAGCTTTCTCAAAATTTCTTCCCCTTTGACATTGATGACAAAGGTGATGTAACTAATGCTTGGTTCACACTTTCTCCCCCTTTGTTTGTTACCATAGTCTCTTCAAAGATCCATGTCTAACTTACTGTTGTACGTGTCACTCCCATGGGTGCCAATCTTCAAGTGGCTCCTAGAACAGATATACAAGTAGCAATTTAACTTAGAAGGGGGATAACTCCCAATTTCTACCAAAGGTATATAAATTTGTCTTTTGGAAATGGTTTTGTAAAAATATCAGCAATCTGATCCTTGGTATTCACATATTCCAATTTCACCTATTGTTCACTAACTTGTTCTCTAAGGAAATGATACTTGATAGATATGTGCTTGGTTTTTGAGTGCATGACTAGATTTTTAGAGTTGCTGATTGCACTAGTATTGTCATAGTAGATTGGTGTAGGCTGACTGTTGTCAACTTGAATTTCTTCCAATAACTATTTCATCCGCAGAATCTGAGTGCAACACTCAGAAGCTTCTATATACTCAACTTCAACAATTGATAATGATATGGATGATTATTTTCTACTTGAACAAGCTACCAAACAATTTCTAAAAAAGAATGCATTACCACTGGTGCTTTTTCTATCATCCAGACTTCCATCCCAGTCTGCATCAATGTAGGCCAAAAGTTCAAGCTTTTGATTTTTGGGATACCAAAGCCCAAACTCTGAAGTACCTTTGAGGTATCTGAAAATTAGTTTGACTGCTATCACATGAGATTCTTTTGGACATGCTTGAAATATAACCACCATGCCAACTGCTTGCATAATGTCTGTCCTAGAGGCTGTTAGAAACAACATACTGCCAATCATTGATCTGAATAGTGTGGTATCAACCTATGGGGATTGATCATCTCTGCTAAGTTTGTAACTTGTAGGCATGGGTGTGTTAGGACTATCAATCCTCCCTTGCTCATACTTTCTATTAGATTAATTATTTCCTGACATAGCAACTGTAATTAAATATTTGGGTCCATTAGTACAATTGGGTCCACTTGGCCTAATGGGGCCACATGTACCAATCACCAGAGCGTGGGGAACACTGCTAGAGATTAAATACCACTTAGTGCATGTGCATGCAATAGTTTGGGCACCTCCTAGACCAATTTCTACATTTTAGGAGCCATTGGGAGTCCCGACACCAACCTACTTCAGTTAGTTGGAGTTAGTACTAGTTAGTCTCAGTTATCCCTCAGTTAATTTCAGTTAGTTCTCAAACAGTTATCTAGTGCATGTCTTGCATGGATAATGCATGGATGCATGTGGAGTAGGCACCTTTTCCCACCTAACACACGCAGTTGCACTGAGTTAACTAGTTGTCACTGTTTGTTTGATTTGGTTGGACATCTAGGAGTTGATTTTGGACTCCGATATTGATTGGGAGACCATGAGTTAGAGATTCAGTTATATACATTCATATCCACTTGAGAGATTCGAATTAATATCCCATGCATTCAAAGTATTTCTATGTAAACTATTGTAACAATGGATATTATTATTGTGAATGATACTGTAAATTCCTGAGAAATACTTGCCTGATTCCTGTGTGGTTTGTTTTGTTCAGTTTCTGTCTTCATTCTCTATCTATTTGCTGCAAACATTATTAGAACTATATGCTTGAAGATGTAAATGGCATTCAAATTCTAATATGGTATCAGAGCCTTCTTAAGCAGGTTTCATGCTTGTTTCGACCCATCGAACATCAAAAGCAGTTGGATTTCCACAGAAGTCCCCTATGAAAAATTTCTAGCTCTGGATTTATTCAAAGAAGCGGAGAGGGTGTGATGGACCTTGAAAACATGTTCATGTCGAGAGGAAAAGCATGATTCTAACAGTTCATATGTTTTAGTGTGTTATTGCAATGAAATTGACAGGTGCTATGTAGCTTATGAGAAGTATTTGCAGTCTTCCAGCTAGAGCAATTATGAGTTCTCAAACTCCCGAACCACAGATACTCACAACTTCCAATTACCTTGATTGGATGATTGATATGCAGCTGGCCTTGCACAAGCGTGGCTACCATAGGATCATACATGGATGGGAGGTTGAGCCTCATCAGCCGATAGAGCAGAAAATTTCCTAAACCATTAGGATGAAGCATTCAGGTACTTATGTACTTATATTTACAGAGATATCCTCTTCCATCGAGAAGGATTGAGGACTCCCAAATAAGCGTGGGAGAATCTTGATAGCTTGTTTAACAAACAAGATGAGATTCGGGGACACATTCTAGAGAATGAGTTGGTATCTTTACATCCCAGCATTTTCGAGACTATTGAGCAATTCTTCACTAAATTCAAGTCTCCAGTACTCCAGTGCAGACAGTGTGGAATATAGGGGAAGGATGAGCAGAATTTCCTTTCCATACTTAGCAAACTAGGCCCTGAGTATTCTATATTTGTTTCCATATTTCATTCCAAGTGAGAAAGCTATCCTGATTGGAAGGTTCCTTCATTAGATTCTTTTTCTGAGTCCTTAATCAAATACCAAGACATATTGATGAGAATGGGAGTCATGAAGACATCCAAAGATCAAGCTCTTCTAGTTTTTTACTCTTCTAAAGCGTAAGAAAAGGGGAAATCAAAGAAGAAGGAGCCAAAGGCAGCTTATTCGAAGCCTAAACAAAATCAACAAGCTTCCAAAGGGCCCTTTGGCTCTAAGAAGAAGAAATTTGAGAAGAAACTATGTCCCTACTGTGAAAAATGGTACCATATTGAATAACATTGTATGAAGAAGCATTTAAGATTCTCTATGCTAAGCTAGATTATCAACATTCAATTCAATTTCGCAATAATAATAGCATATAGGATCATTGAAGGAAACAGTATCACAAGATCAAAACCCTAAAGGGAAAAACCCAGCAAGAAAAGCTTCCTCGATATAGATGATCAAAAAGATAAAAGGTAAGACTTTAGACTAGTCCTTATCCTCCTTGTAGATAAGACTCTCTCTCTCTCTCATGCGCTACACAAGTGTGTTTTTGTGTGTTCAAATGAGGAGTGCTTCACTCTTATTTGTATTCTTTCGTTCACTTGACTTTTTACTCAACTATGTCATCCCTAGTAAACCTGATTGGGCCAACTTCCCTAGGGAGACTCAGAACATCATATTATTATATTTTGGAGGGCGCTAATGACCCGACTTACAACGGAGGGTTTTCCTCATGACTCTCTACTGACCTAATACAATAATATCATCCTCATGGAGGAATAATAACATCTCCAAAAGGTCACATCAATAAAATACATTTAGAATATTCTTCGAAGTCACAATAATTGAACACTCCCCCTTAACAAGAAGGGTATTCTTCAACAACAACAACAACAGTAAGAGGAGGAGAGAGAGAATATTCAACATCATCAAGGTGATACATCTATAAATCATTGGAAGCTTTTTCATCATCTTTGACATATAGTCTTCATCTTCAATTTCGGCAGCAACAACACTTTGATCGTTTGGTCGACGACATCATCATCAACATTTTAGTATTTTTCAATCAGCAACATCATCATCAACAATACTTTGACCTTTCGATCATCATCATCATCATCAGCAATACTTTGAGCAACATCATCAGCAATACTTTGATCTTTCGATCAGCAACATCATCAGCAATAATTTGATCTTTTGATCAACAACATCATCATTAGCATCAACAACTTACAATCCACAATATGAAGATGAAAGTCTACAGATGAATTTAGGACATAAGTCTAGGGATGATACAATCCTACCACATTCTCGAGGATCAAAGTCTCCGGATACTATTATGGGATAATCACTCCCTATCACTTTAGGACTTAGGTCCAAGAATGATGCAATCCTACCACATTCTCGAGGATCGAACTCTCCAGATACTATTACGGGATAATCACTCCGTATCACTTTAGGACTTAGGTCCAAGAATGATGCAATCCTACCACATTATCAAGATACTATTACAGGATAATCGTTCCCTATCACTTTAGGACTTAGGTCCAAGGATGATGCAATCCTACCACATTCTCGAAGACCAAAGTCTCCATATACTATTACGGGACAATAACTCCCTATCACTTTTGGACTTTTGTCCTAGGATGATGCAATCCTGCCTCTTTCTCAGAGACATAAGTCTATGGATCACTTTAGGACAAGTTTCCAGGGATGATACAATCCCACTTCTTTCTCGTAGAAAAAATGTCTACGGATCACTTTTAGGACAAGTTTCCAAGGATGATACAATCCCACTGCAATATCACTGCTCCCCCTTTCGGGGAAGGTCTTTTTGAACAACACCAAGCTTGTCTCGAAAGTATTCAAACTTTATTCAAGACAGAGGCTTTGTCAACACATCAACAACTTGTTCATCGTTACTCACTTACTAAAGCTTTATTGCTCCCTTCTGTAACATATCTCGAATGTAGAAATACCGGATTTCTATGTGCTTCGATTTATCATGGAACATTGGGTTCTCTGTCATCATTATACAACTCTGGTTATCACATAGAATCACTGTGGTATCCAACTCTATGTTAAATAGACTTGGCATTAGCTTTCGAATCCATATGACTTCACAACTAGCAGAGCAAGCTGCTATGTATTCTGCTTCGACCGTGCTAAGAGAAACACTGGATTGTTTCCTGCTAAACCATGAAATCACAGCAGACCCCAAACAATAGCATCCACATGATGTGCTTTTTCTGTCTTAGACACTTCCAGCCCAATCTGCATCTGTATAGCCATACAATCTGTAGTCATGGTTTCCATTATAGTATAGACCAAAGTCTATAGTTCCTTTCAGATATCTCATCACGTGTTTTGCAGCTACCAGGTGAGCACGTCTAGGTTGAACTAGATACTGACTCAAGGTGTTCACAGCAAAAAAAATGTCTGGTTTGGTATTTGTTAGATACATCAACGACCCAATAATCTGTCTGTATTGAGTCACATCCACTAACTCTGATGATTCATCAACCAGCAACTTCAGGTTGGTATCCATGGGTGTGGCCATGGCTTTACATTGAAACATATTAAATCTTTTCAAAATTTCTACTGCATACTTTCCCTGATTGAGAAATATTCCTTCTAAACTTTGCCACACTTCTAGACCTATAAAATAATGCATTAATCCAAGGCCTTTCATCTCAAATTCCTCATCGAGCTTCTTCTTGCATTCTTTAATATGTTTCTCATTCCTTGTCAAAAATAGGTCATCTACATATAGTAATAGTATGACAGGTTCATCATCTGTAACCTTGAAGTAAAGGTTAGGGTCGGCTTTGCTCTTGGTAAAGTTCAAGCTCGTCGGGAAACTATTTATCCTTCCACACCAAGCTCTAGGACCTTGCTCCAGGCCGTACAGGGCATTCTTCAACTTACATACATGAGTCCGTCTGTCTTCAACTTCAAATCCTTGTGGTTGTTCTATGTATACTTCTTCCTCAATCACACCATTCAGGAAGGATGTATTTACATCCATCTAGTGTAAATTCCACTTCATCATGGATGCAAGTGCCATGATGGCTCTAATCAAAGTATACCTTGCTACTGGTGCAAATTTTTCTTCATAATCAATTCCCTCTTTCTGAGAGAAACCTCTAGCCACAAATTTTGCCTTGTATTTCTCTATACTTCCATCAGCTTCATGTTTTATCTTGTAAATCTACTTGGAAGATACCAAACTCTTGCCTTCTGGTTTGGGAACTATATCCCACACATCATTCTTCACTATTTACTGGTATTCTTCCGTCATTACTTATACCCATTCTTTCTTCTCTACAACGTCTTCAAAGTTTGTAGGTTCTTGATCTACAAGATCACACATTAAAGAAACATAGTTGGAAAATGGCTTGGTCTTCTTGCTTATCATTGTGGAGCCTTCTGGAGCTCCATATCTTTATGCTTCTTGTATAATTTCTCTTTCCCAAGCATGATTTCTCTTCCATGATATCCCCATTGTCAGAGGTTCTTGTGGTTCTGTCATATCATGATCTTTAGGTGTTTCATCTTCAAGGAGGAATGTAGCCTCTACATTTCTGGGAGGTGCATCTTCCTTATATACATCTTCATGTTGACATTTTATGGATCTCTTGAGAGATGCTTCTTCATCGAATGTTACATCTCTACTGATTTCCATGTGATGGAATCCAGGAATGTAGATTCTGAATGCCTTGGATACTTCATAGTATCCAACAAATATTCCCTTTTTCCAGAAAGGTCCAACTTGGTTCTTTTCTCTTTCGGTATGTGAACATATACTAGAAAACCGAATATCTTGAGGTGACTTACTTGAGGCTTCTTTCCTGTGAGATATTCTATTTTGTACATAGACAACAGTTCTTGCTGCTTCTGCCCATAGATGCATTGGAAGATCTTGATCATATATCATTGTCTTCAATGCCTCCATCATGGTTCTATTCTTTCTTTCTGCAACACCATTTTGTTGAGGATTGTAGGGAGTAGTTAGTTCCCTCTTGATTCGAGCATCTTTACAAAAGGCTTCAAATTATTTTGAAGTATATTCTCTACCATTGTTTGATCAGAGTGTCTTGATTCTTTTGTCTGAAAGGTTTTCTATCAAGGCTTTGAATTCCTTGAATTTTCCAAACACTTCGTTCTTTTCTTTCAAGAAGTATATCCATGTCTTTCTTGAATAGTCATCAATAAATGTAATATAGTATTCAAAACCACTCAAGTATGTGAAGGACATTGGACCACATACATCTGAATGAATTAATTCCAACGTACCTTTAGTTTTTGTTTCACTCTTTGGAAATGGATTCTTGATATTCTTTCCTTTTTGAACATCCTTTGCAGGTGCCGTCATGGTTGATCTTCAAGTTTGGTAGTCCTGTCACTACTTTGTTCACATGAGGTAGTGCTTTGTAATTTATGTGGGAAAGCCTCCTATGCCACAATTCGCTAGGGTTAATGGTATTATGAACAAGGGTTGTGTTAGCACTCAGGATGTACCCAGGTTGTAAAAGGTATACCCCAAGGTAACAGCAAAACCACTTTAGGAAGAAACTGGTATTTTCTTCCAGAGAGGGATCTCTCAATAAAGATTTAACAAGACTAGATTTAACTAGAGCAGGTATGAAATAATATTCAAAGATTTATGTATTTGGATGAAACATTCATATAACCATTGGGCATGGAGTCATATACAATCTAAAGATATCACAAAGACATATACATGATATTCATCAAAGGCAAGGTAATCATATCATCACAGTCATTCAAATTGATTTCAGGTGGAACAGAAGAAATGAAGGACCAACCCATTAATACAGAGCATCAACATGGATGAATTCTATATCAACTTTAGCAAAAAAAATCATATAATATCTGAAAAGATGATCAGAGCATAAACACATGAATTCCAATCATCTAACACTATTTCTCAGATACGAGGAAGAAACAAAATGAAGTGCTACTCAAAGGGAAATACAAATCACATAAAGGAAAAGGCACAGACTGTAATATCAACAACACATGAATCTCTGACAAACTCTCATGCATTCAATTTGCGATTCCAAAAATAAATATGTTCTCCAGCAAATATTTTTCAACCGATGGGTTCCAACCCCCATCTCATAAAAAGATACAAATTTATAGATAAAACAATAAGTCTTCCCCCAGCAAATCAATAACAGAATGATCGGCGTAAATTAGAGTTTGTAACTGAATTCCTACACCACTAGGAAGTTGTTACAACTCCATTCCTAACAGATCACAAAGTACAAATCAACTGGATAACAAACTTTCGCCCGACAGCTCCACATCTTTGCCCCAAACAGCTCCACGTCTTTGCCCCAAACAGCTCCACGTCTTTGCCCCATCAGCTCCATGTCTTTGCCCCATCATCTCTTCAGTACCTGACACCTGTTCCTAGGGAAGGATATACTTTGTTTTCCCAAACCGCTCTACAGCTTTCCACTGCTCCGAACTTGGGGTGTCACACTCCATCATCTCCCGAATTGCTACCTCGAGCTCCATAAATGCTTCATAAGATTTCTTGGGCGATCTGGCTCTGATGATTGCGAACTTCTGCAGGATTTCGAAGTCTTCCGTCAACATGTCCACAATGGTTTGTCCTGTCAGGATCTTCTCCAAGTTATTAAATTTTGAGTGGTCCATGCGAGCCCGGACGAGCAGGTGATTATAATGTTTTGGCGGGAGTATCCGACCCTTTTCGTCCCAGAAGGACGGAAATCCATCTTCGAACAGTTCTTTAAACTCTTGTTTGAACTTATTGATCTGCACGAGCAATTCTTCTGACTTGTCTTGGACAGTTTTCATTAAATGGTGTTTGTGGATGATCTTCTTCGCCCACAGCACTATTGAGATTCTGTCCTTTATGCCCATGTCGTGCAACTTCTGGTATGTCAGTGAATTCAGAAAATTTAATGTGTTTTGAGCTGTAGTGAGGGGTCTTTTTGCCATGTGTTCATTTACCAGTTTCAGTTTTTGTTGAGCTGAATCTGTCAATATAGTTAAATCATCAATAAAATTCAGGTAGTGTCGGAACTTGGTAATTTCTATGGTCAGGGTATCCCAAATGATATGTTTCGCCCCCTGGAGAGGGCCTTTCCCAATGCATTTTTCTTTTAGCTCATCGAGCTTTTTCTGTAATTGATTCCTGTCCTGCAAGATCTGTTTTTGCTTTCACTAACTCTAGCCAATTCAGCTTTCATCCTCTCATTCTCTGCTTTCAAATCTTTGATCGCTTCTTCCTTCAAACTTACCTGGGACATTGGTACTAACAAATCATCAGTAGAGAAATCATCTAAAGGATTCTGGATATTTACAATAGACAAGTCTTCGCCGGTGGGAGTCTGGCTCATCAATTCTTCCATAATCTCCTTCTCTTCCTTCTGATCTTTTTCCAGCAAGGAGATTTGGGATAACAGTTCCTCCCTTTCGGCTTCCCACTTCTCTTTTTCCTCCTGTAGCTCTCTAGCTCTTCCTTTGTATTCCATCATCTCCTGATGGACTTTATCCTTTTCTTGTTGGAGGGCTAGCAACTCAGCTGACTGAACATGTTCAGTTCCTGGGATCTTTAGTTTCTTCCTCAGGACCTGGAGTGCATTATCCTTTTCCTCTAACAACCTTTTGACTGCCTGTGTACTGTTTGAACTAGCAATGTCTGTCTGCAGATTCTTAATCTGAACAGCATTTGCTTTATTTTCTACCTTCTCATGTTTCAACTGGACTTCCAATTTGTCTGTCAAGACTTGCAATTTATTGATCTTCATCATGGCTTGAAGTAAGTCTGAGTAGATGATATCGCTTGTCTATTTGTGAAGTTGAATTTTGTCCAGAGTGCTGATTTTGTCTAACCGGATCTCTATTTTAGACATTTTCCTGTCACTTACCATAGCCATTCTAAAAGTATTCCTCTCAGCATCTCTAGCAGAGACCAGAGAGGTTTTCGAACTGTACAGACTTCTAACCTTCAGGAGCAAATTTCTCGTTTCCTCCATAGACTGCTTCCTCTTCTCCATGTAACTGGATTTTAGGTCTTCCTTAGACTTAAACACGTGGCATAATTCCGGACTGCCTACATCATCCTCCGCATTTTTAAAAGAGACTTGACTTATCTGCACTGCTTTCAGGGGAACTAGGGCATTTCTTTGGGAACCATTAGGAACCTCCTTATCTACAATTTCGCCAATTTGAAGCAGCTTGGCCTTTTTACGGGGCCCTTCTTCATCTACATCCATGTTCTCAGCTTCAGACAAAATCCTCTTGACTACCATACCAGCACCTTCTGTTATTTGGGTCGCTGTGACAGGTGTAGCATGTGTCCCTTCATCGGAATCTGACCTGTCAGTATACTGCAGCAAATTGGCCATTTCAGCCAGCCCCTCAATAGCCTAATGCTCAAATGGTTTATTCCTGTTTGCCTATTTTCTCAATGAGATCACCTAGTGGGGGTCGTAGTTCATATTTACGTCTTTTATGAAATCCATATTCTCCATCAACCTTTCTATAAATGCCAGGGCACCTTTACCTTTAAAAATGAAAGGGCCTACTTTAAATGGAAATTTAATATTCAAAGATTTTCTGAAAGCACCAAAGTGCTCCTCCTCAGATAACAATCTCTGCCTCATGAACTCCAGCGCGAAAATCCTTGCGGTCAAGAAGGATGGTACCCTATAAGGCTGACCAGTAAAACCATATACTCTCAACACTGTGTAACCTCTGTACAGGAACCAGTGCCCCACCCGCTCTTCAGGCGACGATTGCATTAGACATCTCATTTATTCCAGGACACGGGGTAGGTCTTCATCAAATAACATCCTGTATATTTCGGACATGATCGAATTGGCAAATTCGACCATGTTGATTTGCTTGGGCAAATCAGAAGAAGATAGAGCACTCAAGAACTTTAATTCAGTAACATTAGAACACAATAACATGTTAAGCAAGTGTGTTTGAAATCTAAAAAACTGGACCTTGGGAAATTCAGTCAACTGGAGGTGGATCTCTTCGGCAATGTACTCATCTAAATTAAGCACGGGGACTGACTGAGACTCGGGACTTAAAGAATTTATTTTTAACAAGAAACCAAGGATAACATCACCTATATGACAATCGTCATCTAGACCTAACACTTGACAGACCAAAGAAATTACTAGTTGCACCTCAATTCTAAAAATGTGCAAGGGGTAAGGCGAGGAAAATCCCTCAAGGGACTAACCTTCCTTCAGGATACTTGACAGGAATTGAGAGCGACTTTGACTTTCACAATTTTTGAAAAACTCGGCAAGGACAGATTCATTTACAGACTCACGATTTACAAGGTAGCTTTCGGGCAGACTAAGGTTTTCTCTGATGACCGAAGCATCAATTTTACATAGTATTTTCGACGCAGACCGACTCACAATGATCCTCTGAGAGGGAGAATAATTCACCGCGCACCATTCGGCAAATTCAGGGAAGTGGAGGGTTTTCTCCAGGGCGAAATGGTACAAAAAAGACTTGCATACATTCAGAACGTCATTCCCCTGCGAATAATAAGACCACAGTTTCTCTTTGCTGCCAGACACGCTCCCTATGGACAGGAAGGGGTCGCAGACGCCCCTGTGTCTATCTACCAAAAATTCCTCTCTGTCATCCAGGACCCGACCAGACACACAAACCTCGCTCTGTCGGTCCATTTCTTAATTTATAATGATAATTGGGTGAAGGAGTTACAGGATTAAAGTCCTACCTGAATTACTGTGGAGGCGTGTGTTCGGAACGTGCCTGGTATTGACAATTGGAAGCTCCCGAATCGCCAGGTCCTTTTCGCCGGGTCCCGAGCAAATAAAATAATCATAGGAGAGGTCAACCCTGCCTTTATAGGACCACCTAATTTTCCACGCGGACAACATTTATTGCCGCAACCACCATTTATCTCTAACTGCCATGCACTTCTATTTTCCGGTTTCATCCACGACCGTGGATCTGATTTCTCTTTAATTTATGCCCTTTGGATCATGTGCCGCATATCCCGCTCCGCCCGGCGCCTTGGTATTAAATGACGTGCAACTTCGTGCCCCGGAAACGCTCACAACCGTTGCTGTTCCGTACCTTTCGTTCTCACCGTTGGATCGAACGCCACGTCCCACATTCTGCTGGGCTTTCTGGCTTTAACTGTCACGTCCCCATCCCTCAACCGGCGAAGAGGACGCGATCCATGCTTCAATCACACGGGGCTAGAGCCCATAAACATATGCAGGAATAAAATTTCATAAACAGAATGCCTAATCATGCACATTGAACATTTATCTTGCACAACTATGATTATATATCCTTGCACAGCGGAATCAACATGCATTTAGACAAGCATTCTTCAACATGTTCATTATTTTCATTAATAGAAATATAGTTGCAGAGGTAAAATACACAAGATCACTTATCTTATGAGCGCTTTTC
>LPNX011033498.1:18753-74085 GCA_001517045.1 Pseudotsuga menziesii | reverse complement strand
TGGTCTATGATCTCTATTTAAAGAGCATAGAGGGTCCTTGGCTAGTTGATCGATTATGAGAAGCTCATGTAACTTTATTTATTTTGCATAATAAATTGCTCTGAGTAGCTATTTGGCCGGGGCCTTGGAATGTTTCTCTCTCGAGGGTTTTAACCACGTGACAAACATTGGTGTATTGATATTTGATCTGTTTATGTGAAGCGGTTATTCTTGGTGTTCGGTCCTTTGGGAGTACCCTGTGTACCCTAAAAATACGATGGCTGAAATACATTATAATTCCATCCCAGAAGTGGAGTGATGAAGAACCTAGTGGAAGAACCATCCATCTAATCAGTATAATACAATAATCAAACTCTACACATAACTACAAGTAGATGTAGCAGTCCCGGATACATAAGAGTACAATGGCCATGAATAGTAATGATACAAAATATGACATGTGTGGTCATCTCCACGTACAATATAAATAGCTGAGAATCTCCATGATGAAGATATATAGAGGATCATGATATCCATGAAGGCTGAATATATATAGTGGATCAAGATCTCCATAATGGCTGAAATATCTGACATATACTGGAATCAAGTCACGAGAGATGAAATCTCATGAACACTGGCACGATCAAGGAGGTAGCATATATGAGATGCCACCAATCTGGAAGGTCTTCTACACAAACTGGTACTAGTACATGTCCTACTATGTGAATAGAGGTGTCGAGGTCAAACATAGTAGTCCATCATTTGATTACCGGTCATTGATATATACCGTTAACAGACGCGAGATCACCCATCGATAATGATAATGGGAATCAAGGTACTAGAGTGCAAACTAACAAGTGTGAATTAACATGTTGAGATCAAACACTTGACATAATCCATTGATCAGGGGACATTGATGTATTCCCAAAAAACTGTCGATGGCGAGAGAACCTACCACTGATGAATGCAAGTCTCAAGGAACTCAAAAATGACTCTAGATTCCTATCCCAGAATAAATGATCTGAATTCAATGGGATGAAATCCACTGGAAGGAGGGAATTAAGGAATCCCCCATCATCCAACATGAGGTACTCAACAAAGCTGTATAATGTGGAAGGACTCGATCATAAGGTGCATGAACCAGTAACTATATTGGGAATGGCCGACTCAGGTTTCAACTTCCTTCGAACAAGAGCATAAAGGTGAATGGTGACTGAATGTAGATAGCACAAACTCGATATACAAAACTGGGACATCTTTGCGACATAGGAGGCATCGACAGAGGATCCATAGGGACTGGAAGCTTAACCAGTTGGTGGAGATAAACTCAGAGAAACGAGTACAGCTCCTAAAGTCAAACTATTAACCCAACCAACGGATGTGATATACAGTGCTATATTCAAAGGCGACACAAATCGACTGCTGCCAAAGATAACATCTTTCCTTGTTCGGATTTTTGGTTTTTTAATTTTTTTTGGACTTTTCAAATATTTGAAAAGCTTAAAAAGGAATAAAATCGCTTCAAAGTTACAAACTAGGAGTAGACAAGTGTCGAATGGGAAAACAAACTAGTTCCAAGTAGCGGAACATACCTATGCTCAATGCAAGGACACATCTGTAGGATAGCAACACTCAGGGGAAAGTCCCCTCCTGGTAAAAATAGGGAATCAAGCTGCAAAGGATGTATAAAATGGCTCTACGTGGGTAGACATGAGACAAGCTCGGGCTATATGGCTGATACTCGAAGTCAGAGAAGTCGGCATAAGGCTCAATTGTTGTTCAGGAATAAACACCTTATAACCGAAGGTCTAGGGTTACCAACATATTCTTAAAACTTGCAGGAAATCAACATAAAGTATATAAAGGAAACAAGAAGATATGATAGACTCACCCGATTTACGACGGTTGGTCCTAGCTTTGTTTTCTTCCGCTCTGCTTCTCCTCCAAAGCTTTCAGGGGTATTTCTCCTTCACCTGTAAAGAGAAAATCCTCCAAGTGCAAGATTATACATGTATATAGGACAAATTAGATAAATAGTATATAGAGTGCTTAATCATAAATATTCATCCAACCATGATACATGAAATAAATTCAAAACAAATTTGGAATAAGGATTCTCTTTATTAACAATAGTGAATGAGTTAAGATTACAACCCAACGCCTGAAACAAGGACTCCTCTGCAACCAAAGGATTCTGAGTTCTGCAGCTCCAAAGACTTCTGAATAGATACCACCAGCATAACTTTGCTCTCTAATTATGGTTGATTAACACCCTCCCCAAGGCCTTTATTTATACTTAGTGAAATAAGGGAGTTTCGAGGGTTGAGGAGGTTGAGATAGTTAAGATGGTTATAGTTAAGGGCTTAAAAAAACTCAAATAATCACAATTTATTATTTTTAATGTCAAAGAAAAGTGTACGCGAGTATTGATACTGGAAACCCACGTATGACACGCGAGTTTCTCTAAGGGAAACCCACGTACAGATCTGTATGCGGGTTGCAATGACAAATACTCTCATACAGTACACGACATGCTGTAGGAAAAGTCGTGTATGTACGCGGGTTTCTTATAGGAAAAGGCGCATACATCAATTGACATATTAAAAGGTAAAAATGGCAAGCTGGATGGATAATGAATGTATTTCATAACATGCGCATCTATAGTGTTTTAGGCAACCTTCAATCCATAAATGTCCTTTTGTGCGACAACATAGGAAATGTTAGCACTCAGATGGAGAAGTGCCATTTGGGTTGATAACAGATGCCCCCTAATGTGTGAGGTCAGAGAGAAGCGATGGCCGAAATACATTATAATCTTTATCTTTGGAGAACTCAGAAATCCAATGGAGCAGAGATATTACCTGAAACAAATACATAATAATGTCACATAAAAAGTCATATCTGAGGATGCTATGTTCAATATACTGGGACACTAGCTCCTTTACAATATTTGAGTATATCATATGATACGAGTACAAGACCACATATATTACAAAGGTGGATCGAAGCCACAATATACAATAATGATGAGTCTTCAAAGAACCGGAAGATGTGTACATGAATGGAACATAATCTTGCGCAAATTAGTCCATAGGTGAAGAACTAAGGTCTTCATAAACAATCCCAAAGAACCAGTACGATCCAAGCCATGTGAATAAATGTAGGACAAAGTCGAACATGGAAAGGATTCAACAGTTTGTCAATCAATAGGTGATAATCGACAACTGAAGCAAAGGAATTCACCAATGATAGAAGTGAATCCTGAGGTACTATAGTCAAAACTCTACGTCTTCGTCATCAGGAAGTACTGAAGTGGAACCATACTGTGATAAGAAAGGCAATATATCCTCCAATGGATCACAAGAGTGACTAGGAACTAGGCAAAGAAAGGGAGACACAATAGATAATAGATATAACAATGATGGGATCAGGATAAAGATCAAACATTGGGTTGAGTACTTGAACAGTGAACACGACACAAAGATGACCCAAGGCAGCTTTTAACTTTATAGATAGAACAACTAGACTTATTTGTCATGTAGGAGACATGATCAGATTCCCCAGGTATAACGAACAAGAGGAGGAGTAGTAAACTCGAAGTAATAGCTGAACTGAAAGTGAACACTAAGACAGGGGTATCAGAAAAAACAAAGAGTGTTATGTTCAAGGATAACATGCTACCACTAACTGAAAACAAGAGAAAACTTCTTCTGTACCTTTCCTATTAAATTTTAACAAGGCCAAGAAAGTCAACTTAGATCTCTCTTCATTTTTTAACAAGCTTGAAGAGAAGAGAAAATAATGCTTGATAGTGTCATTGATTCATGGATTTAATGAGCCCGAACTAGCACATGCTTAGCTGGTGTTTTCATATTTAGAGAGTCTGAAAACTCCAAAGAAGACTCCAGGGGGGTCCTTTTTTATCCAGTTTAGTCTCCTGCGGCTGGAAAAGTATAAAACATACCACAAAAGAACTCTCTTAACTTTCGTAGAAGAAAAGGTGAACATTTTTCGTACTTAGTTAGGGAGGTCCAAAAAAGGTTAAATTACCACCTACCCAATGCTCCTTCTAGAACAACATGAATAGCTTGAGTTTTAGGAGTGTGAAGGAAAGCAAGATCACTCGAAAAGATCCATTTGAGTACGAGAAATGGAGCTTACAACAATAAACTCGTTTCTTTGTTCTTTAGTGTTTAACAAGCATGACAAAGACACAAAGTACACTCAAAATATTTTTCATGTTTAGGTCCAGAGCACGAAAAAGAGAAAACTAAGCTCATACCAGGATTTCATTTTCTGTAAATTTAGTCCCTCGAGTCTGGAAAAGCGATAAACCTATTCCTGAGAATACTCTTCTCAATTCAAATAGAAAAGAGAATGATCACTTGTCGTATTATTCTGCATGGTCTGAGAAAGAGATAACCTACCACCAATGCGGATGCCCATTCACATATTCTTAACGAGCTTGAACGGACAAGTTAACTCGGTAGTCAAGTCTGTTTTTAAGGAGTCAGACCTAGGCCTAAAGAAACTCCATAAGGGTGGGGAGTCCTATAAAGGGCTAGCTTGTAAAAAGAGACTCAAAAAGAAACTCTATTTGGCGTGAAAAATAGCTAAGAGGATACCCCTGTACCTGAAACAACTGCAACATGAGTATCAAAATACAACATAAGTTTCAAAGGAGGATACTCATGAAAAGAAGGTCCTATCCACGGAAGAATAATGGTAGAGACAAGGAACTAATGGTTTAAAATACCATAGTCCATGGAAAAATGTTAATTGATAAGGTTAACGTGGATTAAGTATAGATGCAAAAATGCATTGGAAATGTCAAAAACCACCCTATAGGAGCAAAAAACACTTTTTAAAGATGAAAAACCTGTTACAAGGAAAAAAGAGATATGGTATTAGTTGAATACATTTCAAACTATTGGAAAAAACCCACTTTTAGAAATAAAATTTCTATAATTAGTTCAAAAATTAAAACAAACCTCACCATTTTGATTTTTAGCCATAAGAAACAATTTTTTACCTCTACCTTCATTCGATCGGAGTGGACAATCTAGTGGACGAAATCCGATTCCACAAGTTGCAGGTAGGCCTACACCCCGAGCTCTTCAATTTGATCCTAGAAATTTTCAAATTTGAGTCCCAATTTCATTGTTTTAAGCATCCTAAAGCATGTCACGGCGTGTATGCAGGTTCACAGTGTGGACACTCGCATACACGTGTTCTGTACGTGGGTTTCCTTTAGAGACAGTCGCGTACAGTACGCGACATGTCTAACTAGACAGTCATGTGTACTGCGTGAAGGATAAAAAGCTAATTTAAGGCAAAAAATTTGAAATTTTATATGAAATTGATGATTCATAATACTTGTTTTGCTAGGTGTAAAGATGGTGTTGGAATGGAGGGAACAGGAACATGAGAATATGGACCAAGAAGCGTTCCAAAGTGCGCCCACTGTACATGCTTTACGAATGAGTGGGTTATTAAAGTTCTTTTGCACATCACCCATGCGAGCCAATGTCCATTTATTGGAATTCATGATAAACTACTGGGATAATGATTTAGGGATGTTTGACCTACAGGGTGAGACTTTGGAAATTACTTCTGAGGACATATATTTTATTTTTGGCCTATCACGACGAGGAGCACCGGTCAACTTAGAGGGCACCACCAGGGGCGGTGATCCTTTAAGTGTCCAAAACTACATTGATGTGTACTACACACCATGTACCCATAAGAGAGGGAGCTGTGTCCCTATTGCACATATCCGTGATTTCACACTATAGGTACTGACGAGCACCATCGTGAGGATTGCAGGATCCTCTTCATTACATCTAGCTACACGGAACCAAATGAGGTTGGCAGTGGATTGTACACAGGGTTCCCTGTATGATTGTGTTGAGGCCCAGAAATTCGCAGGCAACAACAGTAAGGGATTCTCCCCAATCAACGTTCTCAACTAGCCCGTTGATTTTTTGGTATAGGGAATCTGTCCGGTTTGCGGTCCGGCTACCGTAGGTCAAGTAACAAAACAAAGGGCTTTACCGGTTGCGGCCTGGTCCATCGAGTTTTTGTATTTTTTGACTTAATGTATGAAATGCAAGTGCCTAATTAATAATGCAGGGTGATCAGGATGCAAGGAGCTATCACAATGTGATGCGCAGGTTCTTACCTCTTGTCTTAGGCTCACGAACATCTAAATCACATAAACAGCAAGAAATTAAAACTAACTACCTAACCTATCGCTAGCGAGCAAGATTATCATTCATTAGTGAGTAATGTATTTGTACATGCATTATGAAAAGATACAGATAGATGATACTTCTTTCAATACACATGAACAGTTTAAAGATATTTCAACAACCAGATAGCCAATTGTCTATGAACGACCTCCATTACTCACAGTGGAAAACATCACAAAATAAACTGAAGAACATTCAAACAGGAACATAGGTTCGAGAAATTAGAATGCTCGCACAGTTAATGAAACATAGCTGAAAACAAAATAGTTCCTCTTCAACATTGCTCATTTAGTCACATTGATACATTCCACATCGTACTTTCTCCAACAGGCAAAATTGCAGTTTCTGAGTGTAAAACGAAATAGTTCCTCTTACAAGCAAATGGTTTACAAATTTTTCCAGGGAAAAATCCCTTTCTAAGTTCTAACTTTCAAGTATTTAAACTACAGCAGCCGATCGTTTGGGCTGCCTCCAAACGTGTGACCTCCCAGTTCTTCCAACCCTTCATATTCTTCTATGTTGCACTCGTGAACCTTTTAGTAACGGACAGACAGTCAGGTTCGTGCCTTTAGCATTATTAACTT
Source organism: Pseudotsuga menziesii (assembly GCA_001517045.1). Lineage (NCBI taxonomy): Eukaryota > Viridiplantae > Streptophyta > Pinopsida > Pinales > Pinaceae > Pseudotsuga > Pseudotsuga menziesii. The sequence goes on along the minus strand of LPNX011033498.1, from coordinate 67,271 downwards.
TTCCTTCCGCTTCGATGGCCCTTTTAGCGATCCGGTTGGTTTTGTTTCGATCCTTGCCAAACTGCTCCTCTACGTCTTCGCGCATCAGTTCCTTACGTCCACCTGCAATTAATCCATGTGCATTATTCATTTGGGACTACGTTATAAAACAAAGCAACAGATTATACAAACTGCAATGGCTCCTCCACAAGAAATGGCCAGGTGCACCACGACGGAAGTCGGAAGGATACTGACGTCGGAAGTCAAAGGCTTTGCCCAGCCGCAACGGCGGAAGAGGAAAAGGCTATAGCCTCTGATTCAAAGCTGTGGGTGGGAAAACTCAATCGAAAATCGAAAAGGTTTGGACATCGGAAGACAAAAGACTTTCCCAGCCACAACGACGAAAAGGAAACATACTAAAATCAGGCACAACGCGGGCGGGAAAACCCTCAATCGGAAGTCGGACGGTATTAACATCGGAAGATAAATGACTTCCCCAGTCGCAACGGTGGAAGAAAAATGGCTTCAGGTATGTGGCTAAAACAGGTCAACATGCATCGGTAGTCAGAACGATTTGGACTTCGGGTGCTAAACCGCTTTGGGTTCCGCAATGGCGGACGAGAAAAAAGATTACAGCTTCCGATCCAACATAAAATGACGCCCGATCACAAGAAAACTTAAGTGTTTGAAAACTCAAAAACGACGACGGTTAAACTGATTTACCTCAGAGACAATGGTTTGCTCAAAGGGCAACTGATCTGACGAGTCTCTGGCTAGCAGTCCAAAATCAATTCTGCGACCCACAACAAAATCTTAACACAAGCATCCTCTGAAAACAGGCCGCAAATTTATCTTTAGAATCAACCAAATTTAAAGCAAGACCAAACATTCATGGACCAAATGAAAACAAAGCAACTCTAAATGATGAGGAGGGGCCCAAAATTTAAGAAATTTGGGGAGAACAGTTGCAGCTACAACAGATTGGTGTTCAGGAGTTGTCCCAATTATGAGAAGACAACTCTCTAATTGTAAGAGAGGAAGGCAAAAGAACTTTGGGTATTCTAGCATATTGGTTGCCTTCTTTGAGAGAGAGTACCAGGGTTGAGCCCTGCCATACCCCTACCAGTCTGATCTCCACGTCAGCCAAGGCTGAGCAGATGGGGAGACATCTTCCTCCGTCAAGGAGGAGGAGACTCAGTGCAGAGTGTGTACGATGATGACTTCTACATCTGGTGGGAGTGGCAGCTACCGACACTAGAGCAGTTTTCGTATACCGGGATGGATTTTCGAGGTGATACAGACCTTGTCCTCCCTCCAGGAGGAGCATGGGGAGGGCTAGGTAATTTTTTAATTTTCAAAATTTTCAAAATTTTTATGAATTTTAAAATGATAGATATATACATATGTGTACAAGTCTTAATCCTATAAACATGTCAAAATGTAGATATTGGACTAGTCCACCCTGAGGGGCATCCATGTATGTTTGTTCGTCCTATTGTAGGTGAAGACCTAGGGATTATTAGGGTTCTGGAGAGGAAGCTGTCCAGGCTTACCCAAAGAGTCCCCACTTTGCAGATAGAGCATATCCTGGTCGTCATGCAGGAGTTTGTGGTTGGAGTTCCACCTGTCTAGTTATTCCTTTTGAGGCGGGTGGCCAGAGCAGTTCTTGTGTACATAGATGTTGTGGAGGCTGCCGAAGTCGAAGAGGCTGAGGAAGCCAAAGTACAGAGAGACCATGGGGACCAAGGTGGTCCAAGTGACCAAGGTGGTCCAGCTTAGATCTTGGGCATTTTGATGGACTGCGATCCATATTTTTGTATATTTTTGTATATTATACTGTTATGACTGGATCTGAGGATTAGAATCGACCTATCTATGGACAGATATTTTACATATATATATGTATTGTTGTCAGTTTATTTACAAGTGTTTTTTATGTGCATGCTGTATATTTTTATGAAATGTGTGTTAGATGCCAATCTAAAATGTAATTAGCATATGCATCAGTCAATGAATTCTGATTTCTTGGAATGTGATTGATTATAATAAATTCAAAATTTCTTTCCAATAACCTAATTTGCATGAAATGACGTAATAGAATAGGGTTTTGCACTTGATAAGCTCGATTGAGCTAGGAAACCACCAATTGAGAGTCTAGACGGACTTCGAGCTGGGTGATGCCATGTGACAAAGCATCCCATAGAAGCTCAATTATATCCCTATATTCAACAACATTATTAGAAGCATGACCTAAGAAAGCACCTCCTGCGGAGACTAGTTGTCCTGAGAGAGAGTAAATGACCCATGCTATTGAAGCTAGATTACAAGTGTGACGACTGGCACCATCGGCGAAACCTAGATACCTCTCAGAAGACATTTGAAACAACCAACAGATGGTATAAAAAACAAAAATGACAAGCTAATGTACATAAAAATACATACAATAAAATACAAGAAAAAACGCTAAGCCTAAGCATAGTACTTTTTCAAGTAGAGCCCATTTCTAGGCTCAGGCAGCTTGTTCCCATCAAAACCAATTAACTCATATGTGCCCTTCTTTAAGACCTTCGACACGACATAAGGCCCTAACCACATGGCCTTGAATTTTCCTGCCCCCAGGGGTTCTTTGTCTTGGTCCCAAAGCAAAACAAGTTCCCCCTCAGAGAAAATCTGAGGTTTGACCGACTTATCATATTGATTTTTGACCCTATTCTTGTGAGCTTGATTAGCAATTAGTGCATCTCTACACTATTCATCAAGGTGTTCTAAATGTACCAGACGTTCTTCAAGCTCTATCGTATCGGGTAACACATGAATAACTATTTTTAAAGAAGGGATTTCACATTCAATCGAGGTAACTGCTTCCACTCCATGGACGAGTTGGAAGGGGGAGAAACCCGTAGCAGTATGCTCAAAGAGTAGGATATAGCATGATGTCCCAGTTAGAACGGGCTGCATCAATTGTACGTTTGAGGATGGTCTTCAAAGTCTTGTTTACAACCTCAACCTGACCATTTGCTTGCGGATAGTACAAAGATGAATGTTCTTGTCTGAATCCAAGCATAGTGGTCAGTTTCGTCATCATGCTATTTTGAAAATGACTGCCATGGTCAGTGACAATCACTTTGGGTGTACCAAACCGTGCTATAATCTGATTGAATACGAAGAAAGCTGTTGTTTCCCCGTTGGCTTTAAAAGTAGGCATTGCCTCTACCCACTTCGTAAAATAGTCAACAGCGACAATAATATATTTATGCCCCCCAGTCGAGGCTGGGTTGCATGTCACGTAATCAATCCCCCATTTCATGAAGGGGCCTACCGAGAAAACGGGAAACAACAGAGTGGGATGTGACCGCATTTTCCTGGTTTAAAGCTGATAAGGATGACAGCGCTTCACCGCTTCCACACAATCTTTGAAGATCGTGGGCCAGAAATAACCGGCACGTAATATCTTCTGGGTCATTGCTAACCTAGATAAATGACCCCCACACGCTCCACTATGGTAATTATTCAGGACAATCTTTGCTTTCTCATGGGTAAGACATCGATGCAAAATGGAATCTACCCCTCTTCGATATAATGTATCTCCTATGTTGAGGTAGTTCTTAGCATGAAGGCGTAATTTACATCGTTCCTCCCATGAGGAAGCTGTAGGATACTTCAAAGTCTGGAGATATATAAGAATATCCCCATACAAAGGATCAGAGGTGGATATCAAGAAGATGTGTTCATCTAGGAATGAGTCATCTTCAACGGCTACATCTTCTTCAGTAGGAAATTCTGCTATAAGCTCGGCAAAAACTAAGGACTTTTTAGACTTAGCGGACTGAAAATCCAAGTCAAACTCTTGGAGAATGACTATCCATTTGTTGAATTTTCCCCCAACAATCTGTCAGGACAAACCATATTGAAAAGGATTCACATCTGCCACTACTGTTGTGGTCCTCAGTAAAATGTAGTGACGTAACCTCTAAACAGCATAGACAGCTGCTAAGGATAATTTATCAATGTGAAAGTACCTGAATTCAGGTCTGGCCAAAGCACAACTAAGATAATAAATGACATGCTCTATGAGCTTATCGTCCTCCTGGACTGGCACTACCCCAATGGTCGAATCAGACGCGGCCAGATACAATATAAAATCCCTAAAATAATCTGGTGGACGCAGTAAGGGTGCCGACAACAAAGCTTTTTTCAATGCCTCAAAAGTAAGTTGTGCAGTTTCATCCCATACAAATGGGGTGTCCTATTTAAGTAGGCACATGAAACCCTTGGTAATCTTGGCATAGTTAACAATAAAACGTCGAAGAAAATTAGACTTCCCTTGCAGGATTTGAAGTTTCCTGATAGAACGAGGAGGAGGCGGATTTACAATGGCCTCTACTTTTAATGGATCCACCTGGATGCCCCCATTAGGGACAGAACCTGAGAAATATTCCCGACTCAACACAGAATACGTGCTTGTGGGGATTCAAGCAGATCTTACAGTATCTGCATCTCTCAAATATCAACCATAAATGATCTAGATGTTGAATCCTCTTACGAGAATGTGCAGGCAGATTATCAAGGTAAGGTTTGACAATGGCTTTGATATCATGGAAGGAAAAGTTCATAGCCTGTTGAAAGGTTGCCCCAACAGTTTTCAATCCAAAGGGTATTTTTTTGTACACGAAGGTACCCCAAGGACAAATGAAAGCAGTTTTATGTTGGTCTTCCGATTTTATTTGAATTTGATTGTATCTAGAGAAACCATCCATAAACAAGAACACTTCACTTCCTGCACAAGCATCTATAATCTAGTCTATAAATGGCATGGGATAGTTGTCCTTAGGACAGGATTTATTCAAATCTCTGAAGTTAGTACAGAAGCGTATGGTCCCTTGCTTCTTATCAACCGGAACAGGATTGGATACCCATTCTGTCAAAGCTATGGGATAAATAAAACAAGCCTTCAACAACTTTTCAACTTCGGCCTTCACAGCTGCCACTTTGCGTGGGTTAACAAGTCTTAACTTTTGTCGAACAGGTTTGGCATTAGGATATGTTCATATTTTGTGTTCAACAATCGATGGATCAATGCCTGGCATCTCCTCATATGACCAAGAAAAGACATCACGAAATTCCTTAAACAAGGTAGCATAGATAGCAATCTCTTCAAGAGAGCAGTTTGCACCTATATATATGTTTTCCACGACATCAAGATTTATAGAGATGTTGATAGGTATAGTAGCAGAAATATTTGCCATATTCCCCTCGGCAAACATTCCTTCCCTGGGTAAGGGATTGATGGGTGTATCAACATCTTCTGACAGTCTCATATGAAACTCTTGATTTTCTATTCTGCTTAGTTTTGGAAGAAAATAAGATCGATGGTGAAGATCCTCATAGATATTACCACGTCCACTCATGGCTTCCAAAATGGCTTCATCAAAAGGTAAAACCATATCTAAACAGTCTGTAGAGTGCGATGAGTTTTCCGCCCATGCGGGAAAATAGACTTCTTCCAGGTCCTCCGAGACTGTGAGAGAATCCAGAATGGGATCAATAGTGGTTTGAGTGATAGCTTGGTAAGCTACTTCCACTACTGATAAGGGCACTTCCAGTTCATGGGGGGAAGGGAGAACCCAAGGATTAGTCATATCAACAACCGTGGCTATGGACTTCCCCACACTAGTAGAATCAATATAGTCAATCAGGGCAGGAAGATCAAATGTGCCCATCAGTGATGTGTACATTCCATCCCCCAAGCTCTGTGCAACAAGTTTGACCTGATCAACCAATGGCATATCGAAATCATTAGACTCTAAATGGCCTTTTCGAGTAAAATCAAGTTGGTCAATAGTAACCAACTTTCCTTCATGTGGAAAAACCACTACACGAAAGACGGCCGACGCAATAGCAGACATGGCATAAGTCTAGTTTCTTCCCAGGAGCAAATTATAGTCCAAAGGTGCATCAATCACTTTTGCCTCAACAGACACTGCTTTTCCTGCCAGCTTAATTTCAAAAGCCGATAGGATACCATGCGGACAGAATGACCTTCCATCGAAAGCAGTAAGTAGAGTGTTTGACGGAACCAGCTCTGGGGATCTAAGAGCTTTCCAACAGGACAAGGACATAACACATGTAGAAGCACCCTCATCAACAACTGCCCTTCCAATGGTATTTCCACCATGGATGACATCTATTGATAAGGCTACATGGTAAGGTAGGTGAATTTTAACATCAGACAAACGAAATTTCACCATGAGACTCGATGAGTCCATGTTGCCTAAAGCTGCTAAGAGGGCATCCTGTTGGGCAGGACAGCTCTGTAACACCTCTAAAGTTGACACTACACACGGGGTTTGGGCTATATCTTCAACCATGGATTAGTTTGAAGCATCCCTAGTGTTAGGGTTATGTAAGGTCTTCTTGAAGACACATTTCGGTATCTTCAGCATAGTTTCAGCATGCTTCTCGATCATGAGAGGGTTAGAATTTTCACCTATAGCCTTACCCTTCTCAGAATTCTCTTTCTCATAGTTTTTATTCCTAGTCTGTAACAAAGTCGAATATTGAACCATCTTGATATAGTTTGGGTCAGGCGCATTTTGAGTGCCCGCTGCTACATTAGAAGCTGAAGCAGAGTTCTGCCCTTGGGGAAAAGGATCCTTCAGGACAGCCAGTTGTTGAGCTTTAAGCAGCTTCTAGGCTTGTTCCATAAGGGGAAAAAGGTGAGTAAGGTGATTCTCGTGGCTTAACTTACACGGGAATTTAACCTTCTTCTTTTCTTTCTTGCCCCCATCAGCACTATTCATGGGTTTCTGCTTGTTTTGGTTTCCCTCTCCTTTCTTTCCTCTCTTTTTCTTCCCACCGGGCTACTGATTTCCCTTTTGAGAGGTCTGTGCAAAAACATTTGCACTCTGGGGGGAGGGGGCAGCCTTTGTTTCCTCCATTGTAGACTGCTTAACGGAGAACTGATGAAGTTGTTTAGCGAAAGACTCTACGATGGGATATTTTACGAACCCAACCACACCATCAGCATGAGGTCAAGGCTTAGGCTTCTCCACATCGTGGGTAGGCATCGGTGCCTCAGGGATAATCTCATACAAGATCCCAGGTTGTGAATAAATCAAATCTAATTGTTGGGCCCTGAGAATGGCTTCTTCTTCATTCGTCACTCCTGAGGTGGATACGTCCTTAGATATGTAGGGCAACAAGGATTTAAGGAACCAATCTAGTAAGAACTCGGGAGGGATGGTGGCTTTTATAAGGCTCTTTCGCCTCCTCCACTATTGGATATGATTCGAGATGTGGGTAGCCTTGTTCTGCCTAAAGGTAGATAACAAGTCCATTCCGAAATCATATCAGACCAGAAGCTGAAAGTGGCTAAGGAATGCACTAGCTAAGTCCCAGAAACTACTGAAAGCAGCAGAAGGTAACTCAATGTACCATTTTTCCATGGTACTTGTTAAGGTTCTCTGGAACAACCTCAACCTAACTGAATTTTCATTCAATGAATTCAAAGAACACCATAAATGAAATGTGGTGGCATGAGCCCCAAGATCTTCACCAACTTTTCCCTCAAATTTAGGGATGTCCGATGGCAATTTGGTGGGAACAGGTGGCCATGAGGGGTCATGCCTCACTAGGTCATTCATCAACTTAGACAAATCTACCAAGTTTAACGTTTCCAGGAACGGAAGCTTGGGTCAAACCGGGGCACTAAAAGTGCCAATCTGGGGATTAGAGGGACCTGCCTCCGAATGCCCATAAGTAAAGGTGGGGTTGCCCCCTGCCACCGATTGCAAAGTGGGTGAATTACTTTGAAATGGATTCCATCCATAAGCCATAGGGTTATGAGTGGGAGATGCAGTATAAGAAGTTCGGGCCTTCCCAATCGAAAATGGGGTCTGAAAAACAAGAGCAGGTATCCCTCCGCTAAACAACGAAAAGGGAGAGCTCGTAAACGGGGCCGAGACTGGAGTTTGAAAACTTTTCCCATAAGAGGTGTTGTTTCCAAACTGCACTCCTACATAAGAAGGTGATGGGCCTACGTACGAAGTGGATGGGAGAATGTTCCCCCCATTCCAAGGAAATCCTTGGACGAAAGCCGAGGATCCTACCCGACCACTCTGGGCAGTGTATGTGAAGGAGGAAGGAACAATAGGTATACTAGGAATCCCAGTAACCATGTCACTAGAAGCACTTTCTAGGTTTGAGTGAACCGACGGTTGGACCACCTAGCTCGCTGGAGTCAAAGGTGTAGAAGGTATGCCAGATCTAGGAGCACTTACCGGGGGAGGTAGTACCCCTTCAGCCGGAATGGCTGAGGTGAAAACAAAAGAACTTTCTCCCACAGTAGACATAATCCTACTCACAGGGACACCTAAAACAGGTGAATCAAAAGGTCTAACTTGGACGATCACAGGATCGTTTAAATCAGTCAAGGGTGTGTTAAAATTCCTTGCAAACTCGTCAGTCTGCAAGTCTTCTATCTCAACTGTATCAAAATCAAGACGGTTAGCTATAAGTGATGGTTCACCTGGAACTTCACTTACTCCTACCGGTTCAAATGAATCGTCCGTGTCCAATATCCGCCTTTGGGGTGGAGGTGGAGGTTCCAATGTGATGAGAGGAGGAAGGTTTTGCAACCTTCTTGGCCTTCTTATAGGTTGGTCCTCCACGATTGAAAATTTAAAAAATCAAACCCTAAAGCCAACTAAACACAGACAAAACCACAGAGAAAACACTACGAAATTTCCTAAAGCCTCAAACAGTCAACAAGGGTGAAAGATATGCTTTCCTGAAGAAAGCTGATGAACGATTACTTGGCGTCCTTGAAGTGGTTCTTAGGCACAAGCGGAGGAATCACCCACCACCCTCCTACACTTTCAACAAGGGTTACCTTCCAAGCCCATCCAAGGTGAACCAGAAATAGCCTTCCAGTTTACCTAGGTATGAACCCTAAATGTCAAGAGACTAAAGGCTACCTTAGCTATACCAACAGTCTGGGGGGACAGTCGCAAGCCTGACTCATATGCATGGGCAGGGTAGCTGATCCCGAAACTCTATCTAGGATAGAATCCCCAGATGAATAAAAGTCCTGATTTACGTTTTGACAAGGAATCGAAGGGTTATCTCCTCAGTCGAATGCCTCCATGCAGCCTCGTGCTTGACTCCCTTTTGAGAGGAGCTTCCCAGATACAATTGATAAAGACAAGGATTTACCTATCGAATGGTCCACTACGTCTGAATTTTAAAACTTATGGGAAGTTTACACTTCCTATCCCACAAGTCTAGCCTAAGCTAGTAGGTGAATGGCCCCTAAAAAATAAAAATTACTAATAAATTTTAATTATTGCGTTCATTTTAAAGGGCTTTTTCTTACTCGGAAGGAAAATGGAGTGATGAACTATGGTGTTTTTGACTCTATAAGAAATAAAGAAGTAAAGGTGTATTTTTTTTTAAAGCAAATTACCACTACTAAAGAAAACTTCTTTTTCTTTTTGTAAATATAAATTGATGAACAAATGCAACGATAAAGAGAAACTAAGACTAAATTTTTGTAGTTTTGAGATTATATTTTAAAACTGAAATGAAAACTACTTATGCAAAAACAAATGCAAAAAGCTTGAAAATGTTTTTTTCTTTTCACTTTTTAAAAAGCTCAAACACTACTATGCACCTAAAATGCACTAAACTTGAGTATATTTGGATCAAATCAACTGTATAAAACAAGCAAACTGAAGTAAATAGATTAATAAAACCAAGAATCAACCAACAAGGGAAGACCGGGAACCCTAGTTTGGGTGGGTACAATGATAAGAAATCACTGAAAACACACAAAGGTAAGTGGCAGACCAATCACTATCTAAATATAGATTGGAAAAACATTGCCCAAAACCCTGATCACTGATTCGGACAAAAACACTTCAACCTATAACCCAAACAGGCAAACCTACTTCAAAATGCAAACAGAAGACAATCCAAACAAAAGAAACTCAAGGGCTTTACAACAAAGCACAAGGTGTGGCCACCAAGGTCATCAGACTAATAGCACAATGTTTATAAGGAGGGCCAACTAACAAATAGGAATCACAAAGGGATAGGGACAAGCAAACCCTAGCCCAAAAATCCCTATTTTCAGGCTTGTACATGACTGCGTATAAGGGCAACTCACGTACTGTACATGACTATCCTAGAGAGCAACTTGCATATGCAAGCCTTTGTACGCGACTATGTATGAGGGAAACCCACGTACAGGTACAAAATTTTCTCAAAAAGAAGGAAAATCTACAAGGCCTTCAAACACTATGGTAAGCATGAACCAAGATAAAATACCACACACAAACTCAAGGCAAAGACTGTTCAAGGGTAACAGAAATAACCTACAGCAGTCTGGGCTCCCCAGCGGAGTTGCAAGTTCTGTTGTTCAGGAATAAACACCTTATAACTGAAGGTTTGGGGTTACCAACATACTCTTAAAACTTGCAGGCAATCAACTTTAAAGTACAGAAAGGAAACAAGAAGATAGGATAGACTCACCCGATTTACGACGGTTGGTCCTAGCTTTGTCTTCTTTCGCTCTGCTTCTCCTCCAAATATTTCAGGGGTGTTTCTCCTTCACCTGTAAAGAGAAAATCCTCCAAGTGCAAGCTTATACATGTATATAGGACAATTTAGATAAATAGTATATAGAGTGCTTAATCATAAATATTCATCCAACCATGATACATGAAAGACATTCAAAACACATTTGGAATAAGGATTCTCTTTATTAACAATAGTGAATGAGTTAAGATTACAACCCAATGCATGAAACAAAGACTCCTCTGCAACCAAAGGATTATGAGTTCTGCTGCTCCAAAGACTTCTGAATAGATACCACCAGCATAACTTTACTCTCCAAGTATGATTAATTAATACCCTCCCCAAGGCCTTTATTTATACTTAGTGAAATAAGGTAGTTTCGAGGGTTGAGGAGGTTGAGACAGTTAAGATGGTTATAGTTAAGGGCTTAACAAATCTCAAATAATCGTTATTTATTATTTTTAATGTCAAAGGAAAGTGTACGCGAGTATTGATACCGGAAACCCACGTATGACACGTGAGTTTCTCTAAGGGAAACCCACATACAGATCTGTATCCGGGTTACAATGACAAATACTCGCATACAGTACGCGACATGCTCAGAGGAAAAGTCGCGTATGTATGTGGGTTGCATATAGCCAAAGGCGTGTACAGCAATTGACATATTAAAAGGTAAAAAGGGTAAGCTGGATGGATAATGAATGTATTTCATAACATGCCCATCTATAGTGTTTTAGGAAACCTTCAATCCATAAATGTCCTTTTGTGCGCCAACATAGGAAATGTCAGGACTCGAACGGATAAGTGCCATTTGGGTTGATAACATCAATGAGGCAGGCAAAGCTCATGAAAATGCAATTACAACTTGACATAAGGGAGTCCTGGGGAAACAGGCCAGCAAAAGATCAAGAGGAGTATGAAGCTCTTGCGAAATGTCATGGTGATACTTTATAATGGACTCCCACACCCTAAAGGACAAAGTTTCGGCATGGGCGCCAAATGCAAACAAGGAGCTAACTAGGGCACCCATGTAAGGTCAAACTCTACCATTCACATCATGTCACTTCTAAAACAGCAAGAAGGTTCCGTGACAGGATAGAATGGGTTCGTACCTAAGGTTATAATGAAACGATCATAAGGTCATGCAAAATGCAATTGGAGGTGAAATCTAACATATATTCCAGTTTAAATATCATACCTGAAATCGGCACGAATGGGTCAAAACAATGGTCAAAACGACACTCAAAACGGTCTCCTACATCATCATATTAGTAAAAAACGGTCCAAAAAGGTCAGAAATGGTCCAAAACTATAGAAAGGGGGTAAAAATTTTCAAAAATTTGAAAAATTTCTATAAATAGTAAAAAATTCCAAACATTATATATCATTTGAAATTTTTACCCAATTGAGCTGAGAACTTCAAACATGAATTCCAGGAGTTTCAGCTGGCAGAATCCAACACCGTTTTTTCCAAGTAACTTCCCATGCCCTGCTCTTTCATTTGCATGTAAATTTTTGTAATTTCCATGGTCAAAATTGATTTCTAGGACAATATAAGATATGCACCTCAGCCCACGCAGAAATCGAGGATTTTTCCGCGTATAGGGCTAGCTATATGCGGAAAATGGCTCAAAGTCGCGTACATACGCGCATGTTTTGCAAACAGTCGCGTATGCGGCCACGTTTAAGTTTTTCTAAGACATGTAATGACCAAAACTTAAATTAAATGTGCGGGATGGTTCTAGAATGGAGGGAACGAGAGCACGGGGATGTAGAAGAAGTAGTACAGGGCGATCTAATGGCTCAACAAGCTCTTCGTGCATGCGGGCTCTACAAGTTTTGGTGTCTTGGGGTCTTAAGGGCCAAACCAAGACTGCTGCAGATGCTAGTAGACTACTGGGATCCTAACTTAGATTCTTTTCAGATTGACGTGATGTCCCTCACTATAGAGGTGGAGGACATATACTTCATTACAGGATTGTCCCGATGGGTGGAAGTGGTGAACCTACGTTCTCGTGGACCCAGAGGTGGCCTCACCATAGATGAGTATATTGCTGTATACTATTATTCGAACACAGAGAAGGTTGGGAGTCAGATCCCAACAAACTCCATATAGGTACTGGGCCTGAAGGCCATACTACTAACACTCGGTAGGATAGCAGGGCTAGACTCACTCCACCAGGCCTCGTGGCCCTTGATGTTCTATGAAGTGGAGTGCATGAGACCCACAATTTACGATTGGAGTACTGCGCTGTTGAGTAACATGAAGCAACAACTCAGCGACTACAAGATGGGTAGGGTACAAAACTTTGATTTCAGTAGTATACTGAGCATGTTCTTCTTTGAGCATGTTCTGGGACTTATCCCTAGAGTTAACGTTCCTCTTCACGGGGTTCGATATCTGGCCCAACGATGTTGGGAAGATGCGATGCGTAGACTGGGTGGAGGTAGGGTGTCCAACCCCTATCCAGCTAACTTCTTTCCATGGTGGCGGCAGCAGATAGTTTCCATCGATGATTAGCCCTATGCAGAGATAGGTTTTCGGGGAGATCCCGATATGCTTCTACCACTAGGGTCAGCTTACGGTGACATTAGTAATGAATCCCAACCCTTTTTTTTTTTCTTTTTTTAAGTTTTTTGAATTATTATTTTTTTTGTGTTTTTTGATATATAGACTCAAAAGACATGCTTTTGCATGACAACACATAGTGACATCCTATCATATGTGTGTAGATGTAGGACCATGGTGGCCTGACAGTTTCCCTTGTCATAGATAGAGGCAAAGAGCAGATGACATCATGGGTGTGGATGCAGAGAAAATGCTCCAATGCATCCACACAAACTTTGTGCAACTAACACATAGGGTACCCATGGCTCAAGTCGAGGACCTGCCTGAGGCCATGCAGCATCAGGTCATGGGTATACCATGAGCATGGGTGTGGTTGTTTTTACGGCTAGCTAGAGTCGTCGTGACTTTCCACAGTCAGAACCCCCGTCCTCCTCCCCAGGCTTAGATACCTGGGAGTGATACATTTTTGTACTACCATGTATTTATATTTTGGTGGCTAAGAAGCCCCATTTTTGTATTATGACACTTATGTATTAACACATTTTGGATGTTTAATGAAAAACTTTTATGATGATCGATTTATTTATTTACATGTGTAAAAATGTATGTTTGTGATGAGCTTGTTGTCTATGAAACAAATGCCAATCTAACACATAGTTAGCATATGAGTCAGCAACTTGATTATAAATTCTTGGAACATGTATGTATGTAATGTTATCAAATTTTTGTTCTAACAATCTCACACATAAGAATCTTCATAATAATGTTGGATCCCTAACATGATACAAGCCATTAAGCTGTGAAACTACTAACTGTGAATCAAGACATACCTCAAGAGAGAGAATACCATGTGAAATGGCATCTCGTAGAAGCTTGATAACGATACTATATTCAGCAATATTGTTTGAAGAGGGCCGTAAACATACGCCTCCTGAAGACAATACCTGACCCGTAGGAGTATAAATCACCCAAGTAGCAGAGGCTGAGTGTTGAGTATGATGGCTAGCACCATCAGCGAATCCTATGAATGTGGAAGACTCCATTGACATCTACCATAAGAAATGAAAGCTAATCACAAACTCGATCACCATAAGAAAAACCTAACTATGCAAAATATTGTACAATAATATACAATAGTCATCCTTGGCTGAGAATCATGCAAAGTACTTTTTAAGATAGAGCCCATTTCTAGGCTTCGCCAAGGCCATCCCCTCAGAATCTACTAGCTCATATACGCCCTTCTCTAACACATGTTTGACAGTGTAAGGACCATGCCACATGGGATTAAACTTTCCTGCCCCCAAGGGTTATTTAGCTTGATCCCACAAAAAGACCAAATATCCTTCACTAAACCTCCTCGGATAGACAGATTTATCATTACGGACCTTAACCCGACGCTTACTCACTTCTAGAGCCACCAAGGCATCTCGGTGCTACTCATCAAGTTCCTCTAAGTGGACCAAACGTTCCTCCAATGGGGAAGTGTATGGTAAGAGCTCTATGGCTAGCTTCAATGAAGGGATTTCGCATTCAACCAGCAAGACGAACTCCACTCCATGTACAAGTTGATATGGAGAAAAACTGGTGGCAGTCTTAACTGCAGTCCTATAAGCCCACAAAGCAGGATATAACATGATATGCCAATTGGTCTTTCTTTATGCGATCGTTCGTTGGAGAATGGACTTAAGTGATTTGTTCACTGCTTCAACCTGTCCATTCGCCTGAGGATAATAAGAAGAGGAATGCTCCTGCTTATACCCTAACTTCAAGGCCAACTCTTCCATCATACGATTTTGAAAGTGCCTACCATGTTCAGTGATAAGCTCCTTCAAAATACCAAACCGAGTAATGATCTGGTTGAATACGAAATGTACGGCTGTCTCACTGTTGGATTTAACTGTGAGCATAGCCTCAACCCATTTCGTGAAATAGTCAACAACCACGATAATATGATGATGCCCCCCAACTAAAGGTGGGTTTCAATCCATGAAATCAAGCCCCCACTTAGTGAAGGGACCGGCGGTGATAATTGGATGTAATGGGGCAGGACGTGAGCACATATTGTGTGCAAACACCTTGCAAGGGTGGCACTTCTTGACTGCATTGACACAATCTTTAAAGATCGACGGCCATAAATAACCTGCTCTCAAGATTTTTTGGGTTGTAGAAAGCCCAAATAAATGACCACCACATTCCCCTCCCTGGCAATCATTCAGCACAAGCTCAGCCTCCTCATGAGTTAAACAACGACGTAAAATGGAATCTACCCCACGATGGTACAATGTGTTATCCACTATAAGGTAGTTCTTGGATACGTGATGTAACCGTCGTCGTTCATCCCGTGAAAGGTGGGTAGGGACCTTCAATGTTTGTAAATATATGATAATATCCCCATACCATGGATCCAAAGTTGAGATCAGGAAAATGTGCTCATCGACAAACGTATATTCACAAACTTCCTCCTCCTCCTCGCTTGGGAAATCAAATATAAGCTCCACAAAAATCAACGATTTTTTTTATTTTGTCGAAACAAAGTCGAGATCAAATTCTTGCAAGATGACAATCCACTTATTATACTTTTCCCCTATCATCCTTCTAGTGAGAACGAATTGAAATGGATTGACATGGGCTACCACCAAGGTCCGGCAGAGGAGAATATAGTGTCTTAATCTTTGGACCGCATGAACGATAGCTAAGGAAAGTTTCTCCACATGGGAATAACGGATCTCCGCATCTATAAGGTTTCGGCTCAAATAATATATGACATGCTCCTAAAGCTCCTCATCCTCTTGAACCAAAACCATACCAATCGTCTCCATGGACGCGGCCACATAAAGTAAAAAGTCACGGCTATAGTCGGGTGGACTAATCACCGGGGCCGATGCTAAGGCTCACTTAAGTGCATCAAAGGACTCCTGGGCTCACTCATCCAGCAAAAGATAGTGTCCTTCTTCAAAAGACGCATAAAGCCTCTAGTCAAATTGGCAAATTTGACGACGAATCACCGCAATAAATTTGCCATGCCTTGCAAACATTGAATATGTCTAATGTTTCTCGAGGGAGACAACTGAAGTATTGCCTCAACCTTTAAAGGGTCGACTCTTATACCCTCCTTGGAGACAATAAACCCTAACAAGCGACCAAACTTCACGCAAAAGATGCACCTATGAGGATTTAACCTAACCAATTAATGGCGGCATCTTTCGAACACTAATCTCAAATGGTAGGAATGACGCATTCTCATACGAGAATGAGCAGCAAGGTCATCCAAAAAGACTTCAATAATAGATTTGAGATCATGGAAGATCAAGGTCATAGCCTGCTGAAATCTGGCTCTGGCATTTTTAAGGCCGAAAGGAATATTTTGATATGAAAACGTACCCCAAGGACAAATAAATGCAGTCTTATGTTGGTCCTTGGGTTTGATCTGTATCTGATTGTATCTGGAAAATCTATCTATAAAGGAAAATACCTCACTTCCCGCACACTCATCCAAAATTTGATCAATAAATGGTGTGGGAAAATTATCCTTAGGACAGGCACGATTCAAGTCACAAAAATCATTGCATATATGGATCACTCCCTATTTCTTATCCAGTGGAATGAGGTTTGAAACCCACTCCGTCAAGGGAACAGGATAGATAAAATCGACAATCAACAACTTTTCTATTTCAGCCTTAATCGCGTGTGCTTTTCTAGGATTCACCGCACGCAAGCATTGTCGAACAGGCTTAGCATTGGGATAAGTTTTAATTTCATGTTCAATAATGCAAGGATCGATACCTGGAATTTGCTCGTATGACCAAGCAAATAAATCATGAAACTATTTGAACAGCTTGGTATACTCTTGAATCTCAGCATGGGAACATTCTGCCCCAATATAGACATTCTCAATCTTGCCAGGATCACGAGAGATATTGATAGGAATGGTAGGAGATATATTCACCATGTTTCCATCATCCATCAGACAAGGAGAGCTTAATGGAACCATGGGACTACCAATTCTCTCACTAAGAATCTCCCTAAAGTCTTCACACTCCAAACGCTCAAGCTCGGGAAGAAAATAAGATCTATGATGCAACTCTTCCCATGATGGCTCAACTCCAGACATGGCCTCAATAATAGCTTCATTTTATGGACAAACACTATCAAGGAAGTCGTGTGCATGAGAATACTCAACTACCCATGCAGGCAGCACATATCAGTCCTCCTCCTCCGTCCGCGAAGAGGAAGGACTAGGCTCTGTAACACATTCAAAATTCACTTGATATGCTATCATTGCTACAGGAAATGACATGTCCATTTCGATAGGCTTACACGAAGGACTCGGTGTAGGAAGAATCCAAGGATCTTCCATATGGGTAGTACGAAAAGACACCGATCTCAATGAAGATGAAGCCCCACTGGAACTAGACCCGATCATAAGAACATGTGCAGGTGTTATAGCTGATTTTACCACTCCAGGTGAATCACACTTGTATGGCCTTCCCCTGTCCCTCTGCAAACTCCTTAGACCCCTTGGACCATTTTTTTTCCTTTGATGTTTCCTAGACCATCCCTAAAAACATGTGAAAATTAGTACACACGACTTTTAAATCCCTAATCACGTGTATACACGGGTTTGACCCCTAAAACCGCGTACATCGGGATGTGTGCATAATCCAAATTCTTTTGAAGTTTTTCTTGACATGGATACGACTCACTTAACTCCTGGCCTTCCCTATGCCTTGAGATCGCTCGAATTCAACCTTTCATTACCCCCTTTGAAAAGCTATATAGGGAACTCTATGGTACATTCAAGGCATATGAGAGAATTGAGAGCAAAAAAAATATAGTCCATTGTTGCTCGAACTTGTGCTTGAGTCTGCATCCCTTTGTCTCTTGGAGCACTTTTGTGTTCTTCCCAAGCTTACCTTTTGCTTGTGATCTTGCTATCAAGAGATGGAGGATTGAGGTGGTGGAGGCCCAAGTGGGGGATTCAGTTTCTTCGATTCGCAGATGTGTCGACAGAGGTTGTATCCATTGTAATCTATGATTTTCTATTAATAGAAATATATTTTCCTGTCCAATAATGTATGTTTGAATGAATATTTTATCCATGGATGTTTTCAAATGTTTATACATTATTGATTATATATGCTAGAATAGATCTAACACCAATATATATAGTATGCTTGTATTGTTTACTTGTTGTTGAGGAAGTAATCTATCAATTCAAGCTGAAGTTGGAAAGCTCAATGGGGATCTACTTCAACTGTCCGGAATAAGGTACGGGGTCTAATCCTTTAGTGTTAGATATTTAATTTCCATTGCATATTGGAAAGGATTGATTTCTAGAGTCAAGCTGTCTATTGTGGTACCCCAAGCCATAGGAATTTCTCTCTGTAACAGAATTGGCGACTCTGCTAGGGAGTTCCTAGTAATTGTCCGTTGGGGGTTTTCTATCGGCATTCAATGAATTTGAATTGCTCTTTCTCTCTTGTTTCTGTGTCGGGTCTGGGGGCATGTTTTCCTGGTAGTGTCTAATTGGTGTGAAGTTTGTCTCAGCTTGTCTGTTTGCCTTGATTTTTATGCACCTTTCTTCCTGTACGTGAGTTTTGAACTCACAGTCGCGTATACACGTGGTTTTATCTGCCATTTTCTTGTATACACGCGGGTTTACTACGAACAGTTGCATATGCCCTTAGTTTGGCCTTTTAGAGGAAGTTTAATGGTTGTTGGGTGAGTTGTGATGACTGCTGAGTCTCCTTTGATACTACCAAAGATGTTTTTTTTAGGGTAAATTTATTTTTTAAGAATGTTCTTGTCATTGCATTTTCGATTGTTTGTAATGGGATTAGTGCATTAGACTTATTTTGCCTTAGTGCTTTGCTTGAGTGCTGCTTGAGTGTGCTTGTAGAGTTTGGGGGTTGTATAATCATTCTTTTTCTTTTTTATATCTCATTTTATTTCAAAAAATCCAAAAATATTTGCTTATCATCATGCATTGCATTTTGCATTTTGCATAGTACTTGCACTAGATTTGCTTTGCAGTATTAGTCAGGATTTCATATAGGAAAGCTTGCATTTATTATTTGAAGAAAATTGTGCATTTCACGTAGTAGCATACCCTGTTTTCATGGACACAATGCATTTGCATTGATTGTTAGGTGTGCATTTTACTTCATGTTGTGTAATAACACCATTAGTTGCACGGCCATATCCCTCTTTTGAGTAATAAAGCCAATTAAAATCAACGCTTAATTAAAATGAACTACACTATTTTATTTGATAGGGTTCACCAACAAGATTAGGTTTTAGGGTCTTGGAATAGTTCATTGTGAGTAAATTCTCCAAGACCACTAAACAACAACATGTAAGTGTTTTTCCATGTGAGTGTGTGGAATCCTTGGTATAACCAGTGTTTCTCAGGATCCTCCTCTCAAAAGGGAGTTAAGCACAAGGCAGTGTGACCAGTTATTGATTGGGATGACCTCTAGTCATAACTAAGTAGCACCATAGATATTTCCAAGATTGTATCTGTATCTGGGGGCTCTTTCGAGAGTTTTTGGGCTTTGCTACCCTACCCATACGGTCAATCCCGCCTGCGACTGTCCGCTTGAGCATTGATTATATTGAGGTGACCTTAGTGGCCTTACCTAGGATATCGAGGGGGTACTTTGCGGGGTTATTCTGCAGGTGTCTCGGCCAGGTTGGGGTCAGACAGCACAGTCTCTTTACACGTTGAAGCTGAGGGCCACAAGAATGGGTTACGTACCTCTTCTTGTTGTATATGGGAGTCTCAAGCCTCTCCTAGGCGAGACATACCTGCTTCATTCGGGAGCTCACTTATCCTACCCTTGATTGCTTGTATTTGGCTTTAGATTTTATTGGTGATTGATCTATGCACGTTAGCTTGCCTAGGGTTTGCGTAGATATAGAGTCTTTTATATTTTTTGAGTCATTGTGGATTCGAGTGCGGCTCCTTGCCGTTCTCGTCGTTTAGCAGGACTTATGCCTTCTACATATCCTCCTCCTTTGGGAGTGAGAAATAGACAGTCTAGGCGAACTACTTCGCACATTGATTCACACACCATGGGAGACCATATAGAAGGTATTCCTGAACAACCTTCTCCCATTCATGTGGAAGATGGGGAGTTTACTCCTAACTATGATCCTTCACTCGACTTGACTGAGTTAGGTCCTGTGATTTCTGAGATGGAAACCTTTCATGATAGACCTACTTACTCTAGGGGTGATTCCCCATTGACGCATCGTCAGTATGGAATGTTGGAGGATGACAAGACTCATTTTGAACCCATGAGCACTAGTTATGGTAGTTATGGTATGTCTGGTTTTCCCACACATGATTTGGCATTTCATGTCGAGTCTGAGTTTGAGCCTAACACTATGCCTGGGAGCACTCTCATTCCTTGCCATGCGAAGAGGTTTGGGAGCACTAGTCACATTGCACCCTCCATCTCGGTGGTGGAAGTTACATCACATATTCCTCCTAGGTCTAGGGTTAGTGATCCTATTAGGATACCAGATCCGAGACGAGTGACTATAGGGAATAGTACGTACTTAATTACACAAATCCATTCGTCCTCTGTCCCTAGTTCTTTGAATGTTCACCCTCCACCTCATTCACGTGGTCCTTCGGGCCAGAACGTTGCTACGAGTTATGTCTGTACTGCGGTTGCTAAACCGGTAGTGTCTCATTTTTATGCACCGCCGGTTGTTTCGGGAGGTCATGGTCATTCTAGAGGTCACATTCCTACTTCCGGAATGTATATTCCTACTTCTGTAGCGTATGTTCCTACTTACGGAGTGTCTCATGGGACATCTCATGCGATGACTTATGGATCCTATTATGGGACGCAATATGGATAGGGTTCTTCACCTTATGGGGGCGGGTATCAACAACCTGCTTACTCTCCAAATTATGGCTTTGTAGCTCTGAATAGTCAAGGTACACCACACTATGGTGCTTCCATGCCACCCTATACGGGTCAAATGGGAGGAGGGCACTATGGCCAAGGCCATAGTGGTAATCAGACCTATGTGAATCAGAACTATCAGGGAGCGGTCCATCGACCTCATCATCCTAGGCTCCCTTTCCTTGCGATGATGAATCTTCCTGACTTGTCGAGATTGACAAATGATCCTGTAGCTCATGACCCGGCTTGGCTGGCTGTCCCTACTAAGCTTCCCTCTGACATACCCAAGTTCGAGGGCAAACCGGGAGAGGATCTGAGTGAACATGTTACTACCTTTCACCTATGGTGCTCTTCGAATTCCTTACACCAGGACTCCATCCGTTTAAGGCTATTTCAACGCACCCTTACAGGGCCTGCCATGAAATGGTATATAGAACTACCTAGGGGGCATTCACTTTGTTCAATGACCTAGTGATGACTTTCTTAACCACTTCCAGCTACCTGTACGTTACGACGTTGGTACTGAACTCTTGTCGACATTTCGATAAGATAAAGCCACACATAATTCGGATCATATCCAAGAGTGGCATAGACGGAAGAGGTTAATTAAAGCCTTTATACCGCCGAAATTCCTCCTCGAATGGTTCCTTAAGTCGTTATTGCCGTATATAGCAAAGGATGTTTCTACATCCGGAGTGTAGAATGAGGAACAAGTGATTATTAGGGCCCAAGAACTGGACTTGATTTATGCTCAATCCGGTTTGTTATATGAGATCATTCCCAATGCTCCGCATTCTAGTTTCGACCCCAAAGTTAAACCCATACCACATGCCAATGGCATTGTTGGTTGTGCAAGTGCTAAACCTGTGGATTCGGTTGCAAAACAAGTTAGTCAATTGTCAATCAACCAATTTGCTTCAGGACAAACCACAGCTTCATCTCAACCTGCCCAAACAGCGAGTGTACTTTCGATGCAATCGTCAGACCAGAAGGGTAACCAACAACCCGGACGTAATAAAAAGAAAGGTAAGAATAATCGTAAGGGTGGGAATAGGAATGAGAATGCTAATAATAATGACAAGAATGCCCGTAATACTGGGGGGGACAAGCAAGCTAAATGTAAGGTTAAATTCCCTTGCAAGTTGTGTAAGGATGATTACCTCACTTACTTGTGCCCTTGTATCGATGAAGCCTCGAGATTCTTGGCACAGGGCCCAGCTGTGCTAACTAACCCTTTACCTCACAATCAAAATATGAACTCGAGGACCCATGATCAGTCTAGTGGTGATCAAGATCCACCGGAGGGTAGTGGTCGTGGTTGCATTAACATTGTACATGCTGCGAAAGTTGTGACCCATGCGAAGGACTATGGTTCATCACAACCCAGCCCAGGAAAGGAACCTGATCAACCAAGGTCTCCTTTGCGTATTGAGAAACCTATGGATAAACCTGAAGCTACACCTCACATTCTTAAGGGAGTCCTTAAATGTTTGAGACACAATCCTAATTCTGGAGCTGCCCAGAACTATTCATTTGTTGAGGATTTGGGCCACACTCCTTGTGCGATGTTTGCATTGAAAGTGCTTCAGAGTTGTCCTTCGCAAAGAAAGTCTTTGCTTTTTGCCCTTGGTGTGAATGATGATGATTTTTCCTCCATGATTAAATTTGAAACCACGGGACTTCAGCCTCACTTACCTTACTATGTGTCTCTTTTGATTCATGTAGAGTGTCTCAACATGACCATCAAGCACACTATGATTGACAAAGGCGATGCCACTTCTGTGATGTCTTTATCATGTTGGAAGGGTTTAGGTTCCCCTGAGCTATCTAAATCAACGACCATGTTAACTGCGTTCGTTGGGAAATCGTTTAGGCCACATGGCATCCTTCCTTCCCTTAAAGTCCGTTTGGGAGGGAAGACCATTGTGATAGAGGTCGAGGTGGTTGATGCGCCCCTTGACTACAATCTCTTGTTGGGTAGGAATTGAATGTACAGTATGCAAGCCATTGCTTCTTCCCTATTTCACGTTGTATGCTTTCCATTTAACGGGAAGATAGTCATGATTGATCAAACGTCATTCAAGAATCTATCTGTTACCGCATCTTTGGGATCTTTGATCCCGATCGTTGAACACTCTCAACCAGCAACTGGGAGTGTGGGTGTAGGCATGTATCCATCCATCATGGAAAGCTTTAGTTGTCCTGCACCGATCCTTATGATAGGGTCTAGTTTCGGTGAGGCTTCGACATCTATGAGATCGATGTCTTTTCGTACGAGTCATATGGAAGATCCTTGGATTCTTCCTACACCGAGTACTCCAAGTAATCCCATTGTGATGAACGTGCTGTTTCCTGCAACTATGATAACTTATTAAGCTAATCTAGAGTGTGTTGTAGATCCCAGTCCTTCCTCTTTGCGAACGGAGGAGGAGGATCCTTATGTGCTGTCTACATGGGCAGTACAGTCTTCTCATGCACACGACTACCTTGATACTATTTTCCCTTCAGATGAAGCGATTATTGAGGCCATGTCGAGATTTGAGCCACCATGGGAGGATCTCCATCATAGATCTTACTTTCTTCACGAGCTTGACCGCTTGGAGCGTGAGGACTTTAGGGCGGTTCTTAGTGAGAGAGTTGGTAGTCCTATGGTTCCATTAAGCTCTCCTGGTCCGATGGCTGATGGAAACATGCCAAACATATCTTCAACGATTCCTACCAATATCTCTCGCGATCCTGGCAGGATAGAGAATGTCTATATTGGGGCAGAATTTTCCCATGCTGAGATTCAAGAATACACCGAGCTATTTAAGGAATTATGTGATATATTTTCTTGGTCTTACGATGAAATGCCAGGTATTGACCCTCGTATTGTCGAACACGAGATTAAGACTTATCCCAATGCTAAGCCTGTTCGACAATGCTTGCATGCGGTGAATCCTAGGAAAGCACCTGCGATTAAGGCAAAGATAGAGAAACTGTTGAAAGCCAGTTTTATCTATCCCATTCCCTTAACAGAGTGGGTTTCAAACCCCGTTTCGGTGGATAAGAAGTAGGGAGCGATCCGCATATGTACTGATTTCCGTGATTTGAATCGTGCCTATCCTAAGAACAATTTCCCCACACCATTTATTGATCATATTTTGGATGAGTGTGCGGGTAGCGAGGTTTTTTCATTTATGGACGGCTTTTCCGGATATAATCAGATACAAATTAAACCTGAGGACAAACATAAGACTGCATTTATTTGTCCTTGGGGAACGTTTGCATATCGGAAAATGCCTTTTGGCCTTAAGAACACCGGAGCTACTTTTCAATGGGCAATGACCTTGATCTTCCACGACCTCAAGTCAATTATCAAAGTATTTTTGGATGACCTTGTTGCTCATTCTCATATGAGAATGCGTCATTCCTATCACTTGAGATTCCTATTCGAAAGATGCCGCCATTATTTGGTTAGGTTAAATCCTCATAAGTGCATCTTTTGTGTGAATTCAGGTCACTTGTTAGGATTCATTGTCTCTAAAGAGGGTATAAGAGTCGGCCCTTTGAAGTTTGAGGCAATACTTCAGTTGTCTCCCCCAAAGAATATTCGTCATCTTCAATGTTTGCAAGACATGGCAAACTTCTTACGGAGATTTGTTGTCAATTTTGCCAATTTGACTAGAGGCTTCACACGTCTATTGAAGAAGGACACCACCTTTTGTTGGGATGAGCGAGCCCAGAAGTCCTTTGATGCGCTCAAGTGAGCCCTAGCATCAGCCCCAGTGATTAGTCCCTCAGACTATAGCCGTGGTTTTCTACTTTATGTGGTCAAGTCCATGGAGACGATTGGTATGGTTTTGGTTCAAGAGGATGAGGAGCTCCAAGAGCATGTCATATACTATTTGAGTTGGAACCTTATTGACGCAGAGATTCGTTATTCTCATGTTGAGAAGCTTTCTTTAGCTACCGTACATCCGGTTCAACGGTTGAGACATTATATTCTCCTTCGCCAAACCTTGGTTGTAGCTCATGTCAATCCATTTCAATTCATCCTCACTTGAAGGATGATTGGGGAAAAATATAATAAATGGATTGTCATCTTGTAAGAATTTGATCTCGAATTTGTTTCGGCAAAATCGAAGAAGTCGTTAATTTTTGCAGAGATTATATTGGATTTCCCAAGCGAGGCCGAGGAGTTGGTTTGTGAAGATAAGTTTGTCTATGAACACATCTTCTTAATCTCAACTTTAGACCCATGGTATGGAGATATCATTATATATTTACAAACATTAAAGGTCCCTACTCACCTCTCATGGGATGAATGACAACGATTACGTCACGTGTCTAAGAATTACCTCATAGTGGATAATACTTTGTACCGCCGTGAGGTAGATTCCATTTTACGATGTTGTTTAACTCATGAAGAGGCTGAGGTAGTGCTGAATGACTGCCATGGAAGGGCGTGTGGTAGTCATTTATCTGGGCTTTCTACATCCCAAAAAATCTTAAGAGCGGGTTATTCCTGGCCGTCGATCTTTAAGGATTATGTAGGTGCGGTCAAGAGGTGCCACCCTCGCCAGGTGTTCGCACGTAATATGCGCTCGAAACCTACCCCATTACATCCCATCATCACCGCCGATCCCTTCACTAAGTGGGGGCTTGATTTTATGGATTGAAACCCAGCTTTAGCTGGGGGGCATCATCATATCATAGTGGCTGTTGATTACTTCATGAAATGGGCTGAGGCCATGCCTACAATTAAATCCGACAGTGAGACAACCATGCACTTCGTATTCAACCAGATTATTACTTGGTTCAGAATTTTGAAAGAGCTTGTCACTGACCATGGCTCACACTTTCAGAATCGTATGATGGAAGAGTTGGCATCAAAGTTAGGGTACAAACAAGAGCATTTCTCCTCTTACTACCCTCAAGCGAACGGACAGGTAGAAGCAGTGAATAAATCACTCAAATCCATTCTCCAATCAACCATCGCATAGAGCAAGAATAATTGGCACATCATGTTATATCTTGCTTTGTGGGCATATAGAACCGCTGTTAAGACTGCCACGGGTTTTTCTCCATATCAACTCGTACATGGAGTGGAGTCGATATTGCTAGTTGAATGCGATATTCCTTCTTTGAAGCTAGTCATAGAACTCTTACTAGACACTTCACCATTGAAGGAGCGTTTGGTCCACCTTGAGCAACTTGATGAGCAGCGTCGAGATGCCTTGGTGGCTCTAAAAGTAAATAAACATCGCGTAAAGGTCCACTACGATAAGTCTGTCTGTCCAAGGAGGTTTAGTGAGGGAGACTTGGTCCTTTTGTGGGATCAACCGAAAGAACCCGGGGGGGCAGGAAAGTTTAACCCCATGTGGCGTGGTCCTTACGTCATCAAACGTGTCTTAGAGAAAGGTGCTTATGAGTTAGTGGATTATGAGGGAACGGCCTTGGAGGAGCCTAGAAATGGGCTCTATCTCAAGAAGTACTATGCATGATTCTTAGCCAAGGCTGGTTATTGTATATTATTGTACAGTTTTGCATAGTTAGGTCTTTTTCTTATAGTGATCGGGTTTGTGATTAGTTTCCATTTATTTTGGTAGATGTCAATGGAATCTTCCACCTACATAGGATTCGCGGATGGTGCGAGCCGTCACACCCAACACTCAACCTCTGCTGCTTGGGTGATTTATACTCCTATGGGTTAGGTATTGTCTTCAAGAGGCGTATGTTTACGGCCATGTTCAAACAATGTTGCTAAATATAGTGCCATTATTGAGCTTCTACGAGATGCCATTTCACATGG
Organism: Pseudotsuga menziesii; assembly: GCA_001517045.1. Lineage (NCBI taxonomy): Eukaryota > Viridiplantae > Streptophyta > Pinopsida > Pinales > Pinaceae > Pseudotsuga > Pseudotsuga menziesii. Next base: position 40,435 of record LPNX011033498.1, on the reverse strand, counting down.
CGTTCTCTCTCTTGAGGTACGTCTTGATTCGGAGTTAGTAGTGTCACAACTTAATGGTTTGTACCATGTTAGAGATCCAATGTTATTAAGAATATTCTTACATGTGAGATTATTAGAACGGCAATTTGACAATATAACATACATGCATATTCCAAGAATTAATAATCAAGTTGCTGACTCATATGCTAACTACGTGTTAGATTGGCATTTGTTTCGTACATAATAAATTCATCACAAACAAAAAATTTTACACATGTAAATAAATAAACCGATCACCATAAAAATTTTATATAACATCCAAAATGTGGTAATACATAGTGTCATGACACAAAAATGGGGCTCTCGAGCCACCAAGATATAATACACGGTAGTACAAAATGTATAACTCCCAGGTATCTAAGCCTATGGAGGAAGGGGGGGTTGTGATCATGGAAGGTCACTACAGCTCTAGATAGCCGTCGAAATAATCGCATCCATGCTCATGGTACACCTACCACCTGACGCTGCATAGCCTCAAGCAAGTCCTCGAGTTGCGCCATGGGAACCTTGTGTGTCAGCCTCACAAAATTGCTATGAATGCTCTGGACCATCCGCTCTGCATCCACACCCATGATATCATCTCCTCTTCCCCTCCATCTGTGACGAGGGAATCCTTCAGGCCATCGTGGTCCCACATCTGCATACAAATGGTAGATGTCACTATGTATTGTCACACAAAAATATGTCTTTTGATTCCATATAATCAGAAAACACAAAAAATTAAATAACTGAAAAAATTAAAAGAGAGGGACAAGATTCGTTACCTATGTCACCATATACCGATCCTGGTGGTAGCGGCATGTCCGGGTCCCCTCGAAAATCAATCCCCGCATAGGGGTAGTCATCGATGGAAACTATCTGTTGTCGCCACCACGAAAAGAACTCAGCTGGATAGGGGTTGGACACCCTACCTCCCCCCAATCTGTGTATCACATTTTCCCAATGCCATTGGGCCAGATCTCGAACCCCGTGAAGAGGAACGTCAACTCTCGGGTTCAATCCTGGAACACGCTCGAAGAAAAACGTGCTCAATATGTTGTTGAACCCGAAGTTCCGCACTCTGCCTGCCTTACACTCACTGTGTTGATGTTTCATGTTTCTCAGTAGTGTAGTGCTCCAGTCATAGACCGTGGGTCTCATGCACTCCACTGCATAGAACATCAGAGCCCGCGAGGCCTGGTGGAGTGAAGCCAAGCCTGCTATCCTGCCCAATGTCAATAGGATGGCCTTTAGGCCCAGCACCTGTATAGAGTTGATTGGGACCTGACTCCCCACCTTCTCTGTGTCTGGATAGCAGTACACCGCAATGTAGTCATCGATAGTCAGGCCACCTCTGGGCCCACCGTGAGAACGAAGGTTCACTACTTCCCCCCGTCAGGAAAGTCCAGTAATAAAGTATATGTCCTCCACCTCTATAGTGAGGGACATCCTATCTATCTGGAAGGACTCAGAGTCTGGATCACAGTAATCCACCAGCATCTGTAATAGTCTTGGTTTGTCCCTTAAGCCACCAAGACACCAAAACTTATAGAGTCCACATGCACGTAGAGCTTTTTGAGCCATTAGATCGACCCTTACTGCCTCCTCTACCTCACCATGTTCACACTCTCTCCATTCTAGGACCACCATGCACAAAAAATTGCAAGTTTTTTCGTTAGATTACTTAAAAAACCTCATGCGCGGCCACATACGTGACTGTTTTCTAAACAGACGCGTATGTACGCAACTGTGAGGGCATTTTCTGCGTATATCCAGCCCTATACACGAAAAAACCCTCAATTTCCACGTGGGCTATAGCGCCTTTTTTAGTTCAACCTAGAAACCTCAAATGACCATGGAATTTGATAAAAATTGCATCAAAATGGAAGAGAAGAGCATGGGTAAGTACCTGGAAGAAACGGTAGTGGATTCCGCCGGCTGGATCTCTTGGAAGTCCCTGTTGAAAATCTAAGCTCAATTGGGTAAAAATTTCAAATGTTTTATGATGTTTTGATTTTTTTACTATTTATAGAAATTTTTCAAATTTTTGAAAATTTTTACCCCCTTTTCTATAGTTTGGACAATTTCTAATCATTTTGGACCGTTTTTGACCTAATTCATGATGTAGGAGACCTTTTTGAGTGTCATTTCAGCCGTTGGATTGACTCATTCGTGCTGAGCTCAGGTATCATGTCTAAACTGGCATATAGGTTAGGTTTCATCACCATTTGCATTTTGCATGACCTTATGACCATTTCATCATAGCCTTAGGTATGAACCCACTCCATTATGTCACAGAACCTTCTTCCTGTTTTAGAAGTGGCATGGTATGAGTGGTAGAGCTTGACCTTACATGGGTACCCTAGGTAGCACCTTATCTGCATTTTGGTGCCCATGCTGACGTTTTGTCCTTTAGGGTTTGGGAGTCCATTGTATAGTACTGCCATGACATTTCGCAAGAGCCTCATACTCCTCTTGATCTTTTGATGGCCTATTTCCCTCAAGACTCCCTTATGTCAAGTTGTAATTGCATTATCATGAGCTTTGCCTGCCTTATTGAGCTTTATGCCGGCTTCCCTGACATTGTGCTTCAGACATATAGCTCGAGTTTGTCTCATGTCTAGCCATGCAGATCCATTTTATAAATCCTTTGCAGCTTGATTCCCTTTTTAACATGAGGGGACTTTCCCTCGAGTGTCGATATCCTACACATGTGTCCTTGCATTGAGCATAGGTATGTTCCACTGCTTGGAACTAGTTTGTTTTCCCCTATGACACTCGTCTCCTCCCAGTTTGTAACTATAAAGCAATTTTATTCTTTTTCAAGCTTTTTAAATATTTGAAAAAGTCCAAAAAAATAAAAAAACCAAAAAACCGGAGAAGAAAAGATGTTATCTTTGGCAACTGTCGAGTCATGTCACGTTTGAACAGAGCACTGTATATCACATCCATTGGTTGGGTTTATAGTTTGAATTTAGGATCTGTACTCGTTTATCTGAGTTTATCTCCACCGACTGGTTAAGCTTCCAATCCCCATGGAGCCTCTGTCGATGCCTCCTGTGTCACAGAGATGTCCCAGTTTGTATATCGAGTCTATGCTTCCTTTATTTAGTCACCATTCGCCATTATGCTCTTGTTTGAAGGAAGTTGAAACCTGATTCGGCCATTCCTCAGTTATCTTGACTTTGCATGTCAGCCATTCCCAGTACAGTTACTAGTTCGTGCACCTTATGATCAAGTCCTTCCACATTATACAGCTTTGTTGAGTACCTCGTGTTGGATGATGGGGGATGCCTTAATGCCCTCCTTCCATCATATTTCATCCCATCGACTTCAGATCATTTATTCTGGGATTGGAATCTAGAGTCATTTTGAGTGCCTTGAGACTTGCAGTCATCAGTGACAGGTTCTCTCGCCATCAACAATTTTTGGGAATACATCAATGTTCCCTGATCGATGGATCCTCTCAAGTGTTCGACCTCAACACATTTATTCACACTTGTTAGTTTGCAATCTAGTACCTTGATTCTCATTTTCTTTATCAGTGGGTGATCTCGCGTCTGTTAACGGTATACATTAATGACCGGTAATTAGACGATGGACTACTATGTTCGACCTCGACACCTCTAGTCACATAGTAGGACATGTACTCGTAGTGGTTTGTGTAGAAGACCTTCCAGATTGGTGGCATCTTTTATATGCTACCTCCTAGATCGTGCCAGTGTTCATGAGATTTCAGCTCTCGTGACTTGATTCCAGTATATGTCAGACATTTCCAGCTGTTATGGAGATCTTGATCCATTGTATATCTTCAGCCATTATGGAGATCATGATCCTTTGTATATCTTCATCATGGAGATTCTGATCTATGTATATTGTACGTGGCAATGACCACTTATGTGATATCTTGTATCATGCCTATTCATGGCCATTGTACTCTTATGTATCTGAGACTGCAATATGTATTTGCAGTTATGTGCAGATTTGTATCATTGTACTATGCTGATTGGGTGGCTGGTCTTCCATTTGGGATTCTTCATCACTCCACTTTTGGGATGGACTTATAATGTATTTCAGCCATCGTATGACCCCTCTGACCTCACACATTAGGGGGCATCTGTTATAGCTAATTTTACCACTCCAGGCGAATCGCACTTATATGGCCTTCCCCTGTCCCTCTGCAGACTCCTTAGACCCCTTGGACCATTTTTTGTCCTTTGATGTTTCCTAGACCATCCATAAAAACATGTGAAAATTAGTACACGCAACTTTTAAACCCCTAATCACGTGTATACGTGGGTTTGACCCCTAAAACCACGTACATCGGGATGTGTGCATGATCCAAATCCTTTTGGAATTTTTCTTGACATGGATCCGACTCACTTGACTCCTAGCCTTCCCTATGCCTTGAGATCACTCGAATTCGACCTTTCATTACCCCTTTGAAAAGCTATATAAGGAACTCTATGGTACATTCAAGGCATATGAGAGAATTGAGAGCAAAGAAACTATAGTCCATTGTTGCCAAAACTTGTGCTTGAGTCTGCATCCCTTTGTCCCTTGGAGCACTTTTGTGTTCTTCCCAAGCTTGCCTTTTTCTTGTGAGCTTGCTATCGAGAGATAGAGGATTGAGGTGGTGGAGGCCCAAGTGGGGGTTTCAGTTTCTCCGATTCGCAGATGTGCTGACAGAGGTTGTATCCATTGTAATCTCTGATTTTCTATTAATAGAAATATCTTTTCCTGTCCAATAATGTATGTTTGAATGAATATTTTATCCATGGATGTTTTCAAATGTTTATACATTGTTGATTATATATGCTAGAATAGATCTAACACCAATATATATAGTATGCTTGTATTGTTTACTTGTTGTTCAGGAAGTAATCTATCAATTCAAGCTGAAGTTGAAAAGCTCAATGGGGATCTACTTCAACCGTCCGGAATAAGGTACACGGTCTGATCCTTTAGTGTTATATATTTAATTTCTATTGCATATTGGAAAGGATTGATTTCTGGAGTCAAGCTATCTGTTGTGGTACCCCAAGCCATAGGAATTTCTCTCTGTAACAGCAAGACAACTAAAGCTTCCCATAAGGGATGGATACATGCTCACACCCACACTCCCAGTTGCCGGCTGAGAGTGATCGACAATCGAGATAGAAGCTCCCAAAGATGCAGTAACACACGGATTTTTGAATGACGTTTGATCAATCGTAACTATCTTCCCATTAAATGGAAAGCATACAACTCGAAATAGAGAAGAAGCTACAACTTGCATACTATACATCCAATTCCTACCCAGTAACAGATTGTAATCTAGGGGCGCATCAACTACCTTGAGTTCGATCGCGACGGTCTTCCCTCCCAAACGGACCTTAAGAGAAGGAATAATTCCGTGCGGCCGAAACGATCTACCATCAAAAGTAGTCAACATGGTAGCGGATTTAGACAACTCGAGGGAACCCAAACCCTTCCAACACTCCAAAGAAATCATGGAAGTAGCAGCACCTTCTTCAATCACAGTGCGTTTGACGGTCATGTTAAGACATTCTACATGAATAAAGAGAGACACATAATAAGGCAAGTGAGGCTATAGTCCCGCGGTTTCAAATTTGATGACAGAGGAAAGGTTATCATCATTGACACCAAGAGTAGAAAGCAAAGCCTTCCTTTGCGAAGGAAAACTCTGAAGTAATTCGAGTGCAGACATCGCACAAGGAGTGTGGTCCAAATCCTCGACAACTAAATAATTCTAGGCGGCTCAGGCATTAGGATTGTGCCCCGAACACCTAAGAACCCCCTTAGGAATGCAAGGTGCAGCTTCAGGTTTATCCACAGGGTTTTCAATACACAAAGGAATCCCGAGTGGAGCAGGTTCCTTTCCAAGGTCAGGTTGTGACGAACCATAGTCATTCGCATGAGTCACAACCTTAGTAGCATGCACCATATTGATGCAACCATGACCACTACTAGATTCCGGTGGATCTTGATCTCCCCCAGACTGATCATGGGTCCTCGAGTTCATGTTTGGATTATGGGGTAAAGGGTTGGTTAGGACAGTTGGGCCCTGTGCTATGAACCTCGAGCCTTCTTCTATATGATGGCATAAGTGAGTGAGGTGGTCATCCTTACACAATTTGCAAAGAAACTTAACCTTAAATTTAGACTACTTATCCCCCCAGAATCGTGGGTGTTCTTGTCATTAGAATTGGCATTTTCATTCCTATTCCCACACTTACGATTGTTTTTACCTTTCTTCTTATTCCTTCTGGGTTGATGGTTACCTTTCAGGTCCGACGATTGCACCGAAAGCACATTCACTGTTTGGGTGGGTTGAGACGAAGCCATGGCTTGTCCTAAGGCAGATTGGTTGATAGACAATTGACTCACCTATTTTTATAGCTGATTTTACCACTCCAGGTGAATCACACTTTGTATGGCCTTCCCTTGTCCCTCTGCAGACTCCTTAGACCCCATGGACCATTTTTTGTCCTTTGATGTTTCCTTGACCATCCCTAAAAACATGTGAAAAATGATACACGCGACTTTTAAACCCTTAATCATGTATATACGCGGGTTTGACCACTAAAACCGCATACATCGGGATGTGTACAAAATCCAAATCCTTTTGGAGTTTTCCTTGACATGGATCCGACTCACTTGACTCTTGGCCTTCCCTATCCCTTGATATTGTTCGGATTCGACCTTTCATTACCCCTTTGAAAAGCTATATAAGGAACTCTATGGTATATTGAAGGCATATGAGAGAATTGAGAGCAAAGAAACTATAGTCCATTGTTGCCAAAACTTATGCTTGAGTCTGCATCCCTTTGTCCCTTGGAGCACTTTTGTGTTCTTCCCAAGATTTCCTTTTGCTTGTGAGCTTGCTATCGAGAGATGGAGGATTGAGGTGGTGGAGGCCCAAGTGGGGGATTCAGTTTCTCCTGTTCGCAGACGTGCTGACAGAGGTTGTATCTATTGTAATCTCTGATTTATATTAATAGAAATATATTTTCCTGTTCAGTAATGTATGTTTGAATGAATATTTTATCCATGGGATGATTTCAAATGTTTATACATTGTTGATTATATATGCTAGAATAGATCTAACACCATGATATATAGTATGCTTATATTGTTTACTTGTTGTTGAGGAAGTAATTTATCAATTCAAGCTGAAGTTGGAAAGATCCACAGAGATCTACTTCAACCGTCTGGAATAAGGTACGAGGTCTGATCCTTTACTGTTAGACCTTTACTTTCTATTGCATATTGGAAAGGATTGATTTCTGGAGTCAAGCTATCTGTTGTGGTACCCCAAGACATAGGAATTTCTCTCTGTAACAGAATTGGCAACTCTGTTGGGGATGTTCCTTGTTTTTATTTGGGGGTTTGTGAGCACAATGGGCTTGATATTCTTGACTTGCTCTTTGTTTCTCCTTGTTTCTGTGTTGCATTTTATAGTATGTTCATCCATTGACACTCCCCTTTATTGGTTTGACCCTTGGCCTGCTTTTTACCACTGCCTTCTCTGTATACGTAGGTTTTTGGCAAAAAGTCGCATACATACGTGGATTTTTGGCCAAAAGTCGCGTATACACGCAGGGTTTTGGACAAAATCCGCATATACATGCAGGTTTTTGGCCAAAAGTCACGTATATGCGCAGTTGTTCTTTAAATAGTTGCGTACATCCTCCCTTTTGGTGAATTTGATGTTGTGGGAAGTTGCTGGGTGGGTTGTGAGTGTGGTTGGGTCTTCCTTGGGTCTGATGTTGTCTGTTGGATGTTTCTTTTGTGACCAGAGACCACTTTTTCAATGATTTTTCTTTGAAAGTAGTTTTAGTCATTTATCCTTTTTGTTTTTCCATTAGTGCATTACTCTTTTTTGTCTCGGTGTCTTGCTGGGCTTGTCTTTTATACTTGCTGCAGAGACTGAGAGTTTTAGATGACTTTTATTGCCTTTTTCATTCTTTTATATTGAAAAATACAAAGTAGTTGCACTCTTAGTTGCATCTTAGATATGGATTTGAGGAGGTACTTGCATTGGATTGCTTGGATGAGAGTTTTATTTAGGCTTTCATATAGGAAGGATTGCATTAGTATTTGGAAAGGAATATATATTTATGCATCTCATGTAGTGGCATACCCTATTTTTCATTTGACAAAGATTGCACTTAGCATTGTTTGTTATGGTGTGCATATTTACTTCACTACTGAGTCATAACTTCATTAGTTGCATGACCATTTCTCTTTGAGTAATTACAACCAATTAAAATCAACGCATAATAAAATGAATTACACTCTTTTCTTTTATAGGGTGCATCAACAAGATTAGGATTTAGAGTCTTGGAATAATTCATTGTGAGTTAATTCTCCAAGACCGCTAAACAACATGTATGTGTCTGTCTAGGTGAGAGTGTGAAATTCCTTGGTATAATTGGTGTTTCTCAAGATCCTCCTCTCAAAAGGGAGTTAAGCACGAGGCAATGTGAGCGGTTATGATTGGTATGACCCCTGGTCGTAACTGAGTAGGACCGGAGATATTTCCAAGATTGGATTCGTATCTAGGGGCTCTTTCGATAGTTTCGGGCTTTGCTACCTTGCCCATACGGTCAATCCTACATGTGACTGTCCGCATGAGCATTGATTATATTGAGGTGACCTTAGTTGCCTTAACTAGGTTATCGAGGGGGTACTTGCAGAGGTTATTCTGTAGGTGTCCTGGCTAGGTAGAGGTCGGACAACACAGTCGCTTTATGCATTGAAGCTGAGGGCCACTATAATTCATTACATACCTCCTCTTGTAGTGTATGGGAGTTTCAAGCCTCTCCTAGGAGAGACATACCTGCTGCATTCGGGAGCTCACATATTCTCCCCTTGGTTTGCTTGTATTTTGGCTGTAGAGTTTCGTAGGAGTGTGCTCTTTGTGCGCTAGTTGACCTTTGGGATCGTGGTTACTTGAGTATATTTATGCTCTCTTGAGTTCGGGTCCTTTTATTTTCGACATGCCTGGTATCCTATCACCCGTCCTTGGTCCTAGTGCATACCCTGGTGTCAGACTTGGGGGCATCACATCCCCTTACCACGCTCATAGATTTGGGAATGGTCATATTCCATCCTCTACTCCATTTGTGGAGTATTTTTATTCCCTTCGCTCAGTCTTTACATCGGTGGTCACCCTTACAGGGGTGGCAGTGGATGCATGAACGTTGGGTCTACACCTTACTTTCATTTTTATGTCCCATCGTTCACCACATTGTTTCCTTTGGGTGCTATTGTCATGATCATTCCTCCCTATATCCTATAGTTTGGATTCTTTATTGACTATTTTGGGTTGTTTTGGACTAATATGGTTGTCATGTAGGGTCCAGTTTTTGTACTCTCTCTCCAAGGTTTTTACCCGTTCATTTCTATCACAGGTATCATGTCTAAACTAGCATATAGGTTAGGATTTCACATCCTCTTGGATTTTGCATGACCTTATTACTATTTCATTTTAACCTTAGATACGAACCCATTCCATGGTATCATAGAACCTTCATGTTGTTGTTAGAAGTGGTACTATGTGAATGGTAGAGCTTTCCTATACATGGGTGTCCTAGTTAGCTCCCCTTTGCATTTGGTACCCATGCTGTGAGTCCTCTGTTAGGTCTGGGAGTCCGTTGTATAGTATTTCCATGACATTTCACAAGAGCCTCATACTCCTCTTGATCTTTTACTGGCCTATTCCCTTCAATACTCCCTCATGTCAAGTTGTGAATGCATTATCATGAGCTTTTCCTGCCTTACTGAGCTTCATGCCGGCTTCCCTGACATTGCGTTTCAGCCATATATCCTGAGATTGTCTCATGTCTAGCCATGCAGAGCCATTTTTTATATCCTTTGCAGCTTGATTCCCTTTTTACCAAGAGGGGATTTTCCCCTAAGTGTCAATATCCTACACATGTATCCTTGCATTGAGCATAGGTATGTTCCACTGCTTGGAACTAGTTTGTTTGCCCTTATGACACTCATCTCCTCCTAGTCTGTAATTATAAAGCAATTTTATTCTTTTTCAAGCTTTTTAAATATTTGGAAAAGTCCAAAAAAATCAAAAAACCAAAAAGCTGAACAAGGAAAGATGTTATCTTTGGAAGTTGTCGAGTCGTGTCGCCTTCAAATAGAGCACTATATATCACATCCATTGGTTGGGTTTATAGTTTGACTTTAGGAACTGTACTCGTTTATCTGAGTTTGTCTCCACCAACTGGTTAAGCTTCCAGTCCATATGGAGCCTCTGCCAATGCCTCCTTTGTCGCAGAGATGTCCCAGTTTGTATATCGAGTCTATGCTGCCTTTATTCAGTCACCATACATTGTTACGCTCTTGTTCGAAGGAAGTTGAAGCCTGAGTAGGCCATTCCTCAGTTACCTTGACTTTGCATGTCGGCCATTCCCAGTACAGTTACTAGTTCGTGCACCTTATGATCGAGTCCTTCCACATTATACAGCTTTGCTGAGTACCTCGTGTTGGATGATGGGGGATGCCTTAATGCCCTCCTTCCAGCGGATTTCATCCCATCGACTTCAGATCATTTATTCTGGGATCGAAATCTAGAGTCATTTTGAGTGCCTTGAGACTTGCAGTCATCAGTTCCTTGGGTGGTTGGTCTTCCATTTGGGATTCTTCATCACTCCACTTATGGGATGGACTTATAATGTATTTCGGCCATTGTATGACCCCTCTGACCTCACACATTAGGGGGCATCTATTATAGTTTATTTTACCACTCCAGGTGAATCACACTTTGTATGGCCTTCCCCTGTCCCTCTGCAGAATCCTTAGACCCCGTGGACCATTTTTTGTCCTTTGATGTTTCCTTGACCATCCCTAAAAACATATGAAAAATGATACATGCGACTTTTAAACCCTTAATCACGTATATACGCAGGTTTGACCACTAAAAACGCATACATCGGGATGTGTACAAAATCCAAATCCTTTTGGAGTTTTCCTTGACATGGATCCGACTCACTTGACTCCTGGCCTTCCCTATGCCTTGAGATCGCTCTAATTCAACCTTTCATTACCCCTTTGAAAATATATATAAGGAACTCTATGGTACATTGAAGGCATATGAGAGAATTGAGAGCAAAGAAACTATAGTCCATTGTTTCCAGAACTTATGCTTGAGTTTGCATCCCTTTGTCCCTTTGAGCACTTTTGTGTTCTTCCCAAGCTTGCCTTTTGCTTGTGAGCTTGCTATCAAGAGATGGAGGATTGAAGTGGTGGAGGCCCAAGTGGGGGATTCAGTTTCTCCGGTTCGTAGACGTGCCAACAGAGGTTGTATCTATTGTAATCTCTAATTTATATTAATAGAAATATCTTTTCCAGTCCAATAATGTATGTTTGAATGAATATTTTATCCATGGGATGATTTCAAATGTTTATACATTGTTGATTATATATGCTAGAATAGATGTAACACCATGATATATAGTATGCTTGTATTGTTTACTTGTTGTTGAGGAAGTAATTTATAAATTCAAGCTGAAGTTGGAAAGCTCAACAAGGATCTACTTCAACCATTCGGAATAAGGTACGAGGTCTGATCCTTTAGTGTTAGACATTTAATTTCTATTACATATTGGAAAGGATTGATTTCTGGAGTCAAGCTGTCTATTGTGGTACCCCAAGCCATAGGAATTTCTCTCCGTAACACCTGTTTCACAACCGAATCTGTAGGTTTGGTACTCGTACAACCAACAATGCCATCAGCATGTGGTCTAGGTTTGACCTTAGGGTTGAAACTAGAACACGGAGCATTAGGAATGATCTCATATAACAAACCGAATTGAGCATAAATCAAATCCAATTCCTACGCCCTAAAAATGGCTTGTTCCTTGTTCTGAACCCTGGATGTAGAAACATCCTTCGCTATATAAGGCAGTAACAATTTAAGGAACCATTCGAGGAGAAACTTTGGCGGTATGAAGGCCTTAATCAATCTCTTCCGTCTACGCCACTCTTGGATATGGTCCAAGCTATGCGTGGCTTTGTCTTGCCAAAATGTCGACAAGAGTTCCGTACCAACGTCATAACACACTGGTAGATGGAATTGGTTGAGAAAATTCATAGTTAGGTCATCGAACAAAACGAATGCCCCCCTAGGTAACTCTATGTACCATTTCATTGCAGGCCCGGTGAGGGTGCATTGAAATAGCCTTAAATGGATCAAATCTTCATGTAAGGAATTAGAAGAGCACCAAAGGTGAAATGTAGTAACATGTTCACTAGGATCTTCTCCTGGTTTTCCCTCAAATTTGGGAATGTCTGAGGGAAGCTTGGTAGGGACAGCCGGCCAAGACGGGTCATAAGATACTGGATCGTTTGTTAGTCTAGACAAGTCAGGCAAATTTAATGTTGCGAGGAAAGGGAGCCTAGGTTGAGCAAGTCAATACCATGCTCCCTGATAATTTTGGTTCACATACCATGGCCATGGCCATAGTGCCCTCCTCCCGTTTGACCAGTTTAGGGTAGCATGGAAGCACCATAATGTGGTGTACCTTGACTATTTGGAGCTACAAAGCCATAATTCGGGGAGTAAGCGGGTTGTTGATACCTGTACCCATAAGGTGAATAAATTTGTGCATACCACGGTCTATAATATTGTCCATGAGAAGCTCCATAAGATGTCCCATGGGATGTCCCATGAGAGACTCCGTAAGTAGGAATATGAGCAATTCCCTGCGATAGACCATAAGACATTCCAAAAGTAGGAATGTGACCTCCTGAGACAACAAGAGGTACTTGACTCTGAGACACAACTATGCGAGTAGCAGCAGTACGAACATGACTAGTAGCCACATTCTGGCCTGAAATACCACGTGAATGAGGGAGAGGAATAGCATTAGAAGAACTAGGGATAGAGGACAAAGGGATATGTGAAGAAATGTAAGCGGTGTTCCCTATAGTCACTCATCTTGGTTCTGGTCAAAGGGACTTCACTTAGTGAACCTCTCACATAGCACATGTGATCATGTGATATTAAAGAATACCCTTAATTTCCAGAGATATTGACCCAAATTATTTTTGTTGAAACCCCCTCCCAATACTTAAAACCTCCTCCCCACCCCTTTTTATACCTCAATCCTTATAAATCACCCTACCCACCCCCACCTTAAACTGCTCATCCCCCGCAATACCTGCAATATATTGGTTCAATTTTTGATAATTTTAAAACCCACAATATGAACTAACGTGATATGATATTGGTCAATAAGTGAAGCCCCTGTGGTTCTGGTATCCTAATAGGACTACTAACACCAGGTCTAGGACGAACGTGTGATGTATCCTCCACCACCGGGATGGAGGGTGCAATGTGACTCGTGTTCCCAAATCTCTCCACATGGAAAGGAATAGGAGTGCCCCCAGGCGTAGTGTTAGGATCAAACACTGACTTGGCATGGTGTGTTGGATCATGTGTAGGGATACCAAACTTGCCATAACTAACATAACTAGTGCTTGCAGGTTCATGATGAGTCTCGTCACCCGACATCCAATATCGGCGACCTGTGAATGAAGGATCGTACCTCGAGTGTGCAGGTATATCAGCTGAAGGATCGTACCTAGAGTGTGTAGGTATATCAGGTGAATGATCATATACAGGAGTAGGATCTTCTTCCCCAACCTCATGAGGTGGAGAAGAAAACTCAAGAATTTCATCTTCATGATCTCCTATCGTGTGTGAATCAATGTGAGAAGTAGTCCACATGGACTGTCTATTTCTCTCTCCCAAAGGAGGAGGAGATGTAGAAGGCGGAAGTCCTACTAAATGATGAGAACGATGAAGTGCTGCACCCGAATCCACAATGACTCAAAAAATGAAAAAGACTCTTCTAATTATGCAAACCCTAAGCAAGCTACTGTGCACAGAGCGTACACCTATATAATCTAAAGCCAATCACAATAAAACAAGGGTAGGATATATGAGCTCCCGAATGAAGCAGGTATGTCTCACCTAGGAGAGGCTTGAGAATCCCATACACAACAAGCGTAGGTTTGTAACCAATTATTGTGGCCCTCAACTTCAACGCATATAGCGACTGTGTTGTCTGACCCCAACCTAGCTGGGACACCTGCATAATAACCCCTGCGAAGTACCCCCTCGATAACCTAGGTAAGGAAACTAAGGTCACATCAATATAATCAATGCTCAGGCAATATTGACCATATGGGCAGGGTAACAAAGCCTGAAACTCTCGAAAGAGCCCCCAAATACGAATACAATCCTGGAAATATCTCTGGTGCTACTCAGCTATGACTAGGGGTCATCCCAATCAATCGTTTCTCACACTACCTCATGCTTAACTCCCTTGTAAGAGGAGGATCCTAAGAAACACTAATTATACCAAGGAATTTCACACTCTCACCTGGACAGACACATACATGTTGTTTTTTAGTGGTCTTGGTGAATTTACTCATAATGAACTATTCCAAGACCCTAAAACCTAATCTTGTTGGTGTACCCTATCAAAGAAAATAGTATAATCCATTTTAATTAAGCGTTGATTTTATTGCCTTTATTACTCAAAAAATGTAGATGATCATGCAACCAATGGTGTTATAACGCAAACATGAAGTAAAATGCACACCTAACAATCAATGCAAATGCATTGTGTCGAATGAAAAATAGAGCATGCTGCTACGTGAAATGCAAAATTTTCTTCAAATAACAAATGCAAACATTCCTATATGAATGCCTAACTAGTACTTCTCTAAGCAAACCTAGTGCAAGTACCATACAAAATGCAAAGTGTAATGATGCATCATGATGTAAAAGAAGCAAATATTTTTGGATTTTTTGGATAAAAATGAGATAATAAAGCAAAAGAATGACTCTACCAGCCCTAGACTCTGCAAGCACTATCAAAAAGCACCCACGTGAAGCACTAAGGTAAAAGAGACCTAATGCACTAATCCCAAAACAATAAATCGAAAATACAATGACAAGAACATTCTTAAAAAAAAAAAATTACCCTAAAAAGCGTCTCTGGTCAGAAACAGAGGTGTATACAAACTCTAGAAGCATCAAAGGAGACTCAGCAATCATCAAAATTCACCGAGCAACACTCAATCTTCCTCTAAAAGGCAAAACTCAGGGCATACGTGACTGTGTGCAGAAAACCCACGGATATCTCAGTCAAAACCGCATGTACACGCGACTGTGAGGCAAAAACTCGCGTACAGGAAGAAAAAGAGATAAAAATGAAGGCAAACAAATAAGGTGAGAAAAAATTCACACTTATCAGACACTACCAGGAAAACATGCCCCCAGACCCAACTCAGAAACAGAGAAATCAGAGCAATTCAAGAACATTGAATGCCGATAAAAACCCCCAAAGGACAATTACTAGGAACTCCCCAGTGGAGTCGCCAATTCTGTTACGGAGAGAAATTCTTATGGCTTGGGGTACCACAACAGACAACTTGACTCCAGAAATCAATCCTTTCCTATATGCAAGAGAAACCAAATATCTATCACTAAAGGATCTCAATTCGTACCTTATTCCTGATGGTTGATGTAGATCCCCGTTGAGCTTTCCAACTCCAGCTTGTATTGATAAATTGCTATCTCAACACTCAGCAAACAAGACAAGCATGCTATATATAATTGTGTTAAACCTACTCTAGCATATATAATCAACAACATATAAGCATTTAAAAGCATCCATGGATCAAATACTCATTTAAATACACATTATTGGACAAGAAAAGATATTTCTATTGATATAAAACAGAGATTACACTAGTGACAACCTATGTCGGCATGTCTGCAAATCAGAGAAATTGAATCCCCCCACTTGGGCCTCTACCACTTCAATCCTCCATCTCTCGATAGCAAGCTCACAAGCAAAAGGCAAGCTTTGGAAGAACACAAAGTGCTTCAAGGGACAAAGGGATGCAGACTCAAGTATAAGCTATGACAACAATGGACTATAGTTTTCTTGCTCTTCAATTCCTCTCCCTTCAATGTATCCAAAGGGTTCCTTATATAGCTCTTCAATGGGGTCATGGAAGGTCGAATCCGAGCGATCTCAAGGCATATGTAAGGTCAAGAGACAAGTGACTTGGATCCACATCAAGGAAAACTCCAAAATCATTTGGCCTTTTGCACACATCCCGATGTACACGGTTTTAAGGTTCAAACCTGCATATATATGTGAGAAAGGGATTAAAAGTCGCATATGGCAATTATTGCAAGTTTTTAAAGATGATCTTGGAAACATCAAAGGTACAAAAATGGTCTGTGGGGACAGGGAAGGCCATACAAGTGCGATTCACCATGTGTGGTAAAATCAGCTGTAACAGTGGCCTCTAAGGATCTCTTCTCCTCTCTCAATATCAATGAAGGGTCCACTATTCACATGGGAGATGATTCCCAAATTCCAATAGCAGGAAGAGGCACCATCATAGAGAAGCATGGTGTGTTCAGAGATGTCCTATATGTGCCCTCCCTTGCAACTAAAATGTTGTATGTTTACCAAATGACTCACACCGGCTCACCAAAGCAAGTGGTGTTTGGAAAGCAAGTGGTGTTTGGACCCGACTTAGTGGAGATAACAAAAATATCAACTGGGGAGCTTGTAGCGAAAGGAAATGTTGATCATTCCTCCAAGGCATATATTTTATCTCACTTCATGCCATACATAGCTCCAACATCACGCCAGCTTTCATTCAAACCTAATGAAGGTATAAACATTCCTTCACTTCCTATTGGAGTTTCAGTCTCAAATATTGACATTTCAGATTCAGTTTCAGAAGAGGAGTCATCCCAGCATGATCCAGACATTGAGCTTACTCCTCAAAGGGATCTAGATCCAGATCCAACATCTACCTCATTCCAGCAGCCTAAATGGGCTAAGCAGCTCATAGAAGCAGCTGGAGATGGTGTTGGAAGCCTTCTGTATCTCACTCATTTAAGACCAAACATATCCTATGTTGTGAGTGCTGCTACCATATACATGCAGGAGCCACATGAGCTGCACTGGAAGGCAGTAAAGAGGATCTCACACTATGTGCAAGGTAATATTAATTATGGGATCCACTATGCTGCTTGAGCATAGCTGGATCTCATAGGATTTACAGACTCAGACTAGGAAGGATATGGAAATCATAGGAAATCCACCTCGGGTTTTGTATTCATGATTGGATCTGGGCCAATTTGTTGGTCCAGCAAGAAGCCCTTGCACTTTCTTCAGCAGAAGCAGAGTATTGGGGAGCTGTGAATGCAACTATTCAGGCAGTTTGGCTGCATGGCATCTTGATAGAGTTCGAGATTCAGAATTCACCTACAGTAGATCTTTGTTGTGACAACCAAAGTACAATCAAGATTTCTAGTGATCCTGTTCAGAAGTAGAGGACAAAGCACATAGAGGTCCACATGCACTACATTCAGGAACTGGTGCATGACAGAACCATCACAATGCACTACTGCTCGACAAAGGATCATATTGCGGATATTTTTACCAAGTCTTTTACCAAAAAGAGATTTTCCTTTCTTAGGTCTCTTTTGGGCATTAAGGCCTAATTCTCAGTTCCTATTTTGAGGGGGTTTTCCCAAGAGGTTTTCCTACCACATTTGTATTATGTCTCTTAGATTGTATATTGAGTGACCATGGTCTTGTTACCAAGGCCTTCATTTGTCCAAGTTAGGATTTAGGGGGAGTGTTAGGATTATTAATCCTCCCTTGTTCATACTTTCTATTAGATTAATTATTGCCTAACTTAGGAACCATAATTAAATATTTGGGTCCACTAGTACAATTAGGTCCACTTGGCCCAATGGGGCCACATGCACCAGTCATTGGAGTGTGGGGAACATTGCTAGAGGATAACTGCCACTTACTGCATGTGCATGCATCAGTTTGGGTACCTCCTAGACCAATCCCTACATTTTAGGAGCCACAGGGAGTCCCGACACCAACCTACTTCAGTTAGTTGGAGTTAGTACTAGTTAGTCTCAGTTAGCCCTTAGTTAATTTCAGTTAGTTCTCAAACAGTTAGCTAGCGCATGTCTTGCATGGATAATGCATGGATGCATGTGGAGTAGGCGTCTTTTCCCACCTAACACACTCAGTTGCACTAAGTTAACTAGCTGTCACTGTTTCTTTGAGATGGTTGGACATATGGGAGTTGATTTTGAACTACGATATTGATTCGGAGACCATGAGTTAGAGATTCAGTTAGATACAGTCATATCCACTTGAGAGATTCGAATTCATATCCCATGCATTCGAATTCTTTCTATGTAAACTATTGTAACATCGGATATTATTATTGTGAATGATACTGTAAATTCCTGAGCAATACTTGTCTGATTCCTGTGTGGTTTGTTTTGTTCACTTTGTGTCTTCATTCTCCATCTATTTGCTGCAAACATTATTAGAACTATCTACTTGAATATCTAAATGGCATTCAAATTTTAATAGGGTGTACCTACAGGAGCACAATCTGCCATCCCATATCTACTCAGCATCTCTCTTATATACTTGGATTGGGGTATGAAGATGCCCTTTGAGGTTTGAGAAATTTGTAGTCCAATGAAGAAGGAGAGTTCTCCAATCATGGATATCTCAAATTCACTTGCCATTGCATCAACGAACTCATGGCTTAATTTGTCATTATTACACCAAAAAATAATATCATCATCATATACATCAGTGATTAGAAGTCCATTCTCCTCGGTTTTGAAATAAATTTTGTTGTTTGTATTGCACCTTCTGAAACCTTGTTGGCATAGATATTTTTCTAACCAATCATACCATGCCCTTGGGGCTTGTTTGAGTCCATAGAGGGCCTTCTTTAGCTTCCATACATCATTCTCTTTTCCTGACTGTTTGAAAGCTTTTGGTTGTTCTGTGTCGACTTCTCCATTTAGTTCTCCATTCAAGAATGTTGATTTTATGTCCATTTGATAGACTTTGAAATTGTTGAAGCATGAGTAAGCAAGAAACATTCTGATTGCCTTCATTCTAGCAACAGGCGCAAATGTTTCTTCAAAATCAAGTACTTCAACTTGCACATAAACTTTGCATACAAGTCTATCGTTGTTTCTAATAACATTTCCATATTCATTCAGTTTGTTCTTAAATACCCATTTGGTTCCTATCAGGTTCTTATCCTTTGGGCGTGAGACCAACTCCCATGTTTCACTCTTTTTAATTTTATCCAGTTCATCTTGCATTACCTTGTTCCAATTTTCATCTTCATAAGCTTCCTTAAAAAAATTTGGTTCTATTAATGACAATAGAGCCACATCTTTTCTTGTTGTTTGTCTTAATTTCATTCCTTCATCTAGGTTTCCAACGATTAAATCTTCTGGATGATCTCTTCTTACAACCCTTATGTAGGGCTTGTATGCCCAAGAACTTTTACCTACTGAAGATGGGGCCTGCTTGTTTATAGGATGTTCATTCTCTTCATTTTTGGGTTCTTCATTTGCATCCTGTTCTTCACCAGATAATCCATCATCTGCCTCATCTTCTTCAATATTTGATAAGCCTAGTGGTAATTCCTCATCCACTCTAACATCTATGCTTTCAACAATCCTTCTCAAACACTTATTATAACATTTGTAGGCCCTTCTTTCAGTTGAGTAACCCGGAAATATACCTTCATCAGTCATGTCATGAAACTTTTCCAAATGATCATCGTTTATCTTGATGTAGCACTTGCTCCCAAAATTTTTAAAATATCCTATAGCAGTCGATCTACCTGTCCATAACTCATATGGGGTTTTATCACTACTGACTCGTAATTGTGCTCTGTTGATAGTATATACTGTTGCAGCAACTGCTTATTTCCAAAATGTTTCGGCCACTTTTTCTTCTAAAAGCATAGTTCTTGCAGCCTCTTGAACTGTCATATTTTTTCTTTCAGTAATACCATTCTTTTGAGGAGTATTGGTTGTACAGTATTGCCTTTTGATTCCATTTTATTCACAGAAATTCTTGAATTCAATCAAGGTGAACTCCCCACTGTTATCTTATCTAAGTTACTTAATTTTGTGACCACATTCATTTTCTACTTTGGCTTTAAACAACTTGAATTTGTCAAATGCTTCAGACTTGGTTTCAAGAAAGGTTACCCAAATCATTCTAGTATAGTCATCAATAAAAAGAATGAAATATCTCTCACCTTGAAGTGACTGAACTCTTGCTGGCTCACATAGATCAGTGTGTACTAACTCCAAAGGTTGTGATTTTTGGCTTGAAGGTAGTTCTAACTTGCTTTCCTTGTAGACATGAACCACACAATCTATTTGCAGGCTTGGAGAGTCTTGGCATCCCTCTTACAGCTTCTGTTCGGCTGATTTTTACCAAATTATCAAAGTTCAGATGTGCTAGTCTCTTGTGCCATAACCAATTGTTGTCACTTTGACTGACATAGCATTTTCACCTTTTATTTCATCTAGGACATATACATTACCAGGAGATCGAGTCCCTTTTCCAATAATTCTCAAAGAGCCATTTGTTCTAATTTCACGGTGATGTGAGAAGAAGGTAATATTGTGATTAGCATCACATATTTTCCCCACACTTAGGATATCATGCTTCAATCCATCAACGTACAGTACTTCATGATCTTTGGCATTTCCTTTGAGAGCCACAATTCCTTTACCAAGAATTTTTGTTGTCCCATCATCACCAAAAGCCACATCACCTCCTTTTTCTCGTTTCAAGGCAAGAAATTTCTCTTTGTTTCCAGTCATGTGTTTAGTGCACCCACTATCAATAAACCACTTGCCTTCAACCTTTTGTGCATTGAGGGCTATCCCACAAATATCATCTGCTTTACTTTCTTCACGAATGAATTTTTTTAGTCTGCAATTTGTAGTAGTGTAACCGAAATTATTACACTTAGAGCTCTCTTCTTCACGTGATAGCACTGAAAAGGAATTCTTTGTTTGACTCATAGTCCAGTCACTAGGGTAATCCTTTCTAATAACATTTCTTCTCACAGGTGTCCTACAATAAATGGCCTTGTGTCCAAAGTTATAACAGTTATAACAATATCCAAAGAATGTATTCGTGTAGCTGTCAAGAGGGGGTATTCTTGGCACACCTGAATAGTTTTGGAAAGTGTTTGACATATTTTTTACATCATTCCCAAAATCTGAAATTCGCACTGACTCTTTCTGTCTTGAATCAAAAACAGTTTTATAGTTTGAGGAATTTTCTATCTTATGTGAGACTTCATGTTCTAATCTTCCACATTCTTTATCTCCTAAAGCTAGCAGTCTTTGGACTTCCTCTAAAGGCTCATTAATCTTCCCGAGATTTAATCTATGTCTAGAAATCCATTCCTTTATGGGATTAACTTCTTGATTCATAGAGCTCTTAGCTTGTCAATTCTTAGTCCTGTGTGTGTATCCAATCCCTTATCTATCCTTGACATCTCTTTGTTGCTGAAGAAGGTTGTTCAAGTCTAAGATGCTTTTCTCAAATTTTTGACTGAAGGATCTTGTCTTCCTTATCTCCTCTTGAAGAGAATTGATTTCGGAATCCTTTTTGAGAGTATCAACTCTTATCTGCCTTGCTAGTTCATGTCTATCTTCCAAATGGTCCTTTTCTAGTTTATCATTAATCTTCCTCAAATTTTCTATTTCGTCTAAGGCAACCGA
>LPNX011033498.1:0-18029 GCA_001517045.1 Pseudotsuga menziesii | reverse complement strand
CATTCAAGGTCTGTGCAACAACATAGATTGTATGTATCAGCTACAACTCAAAAATATGAGGCTTCAACCTCAATATCAAAAGTTTAGGTTTTGACTGTAATTGTAGTTCCCCACTTCAATTTGCATGAGTGTCTTACTTCCTTGATTCTGCCTACGTTCCAAACTTAAGAACACTTCAAAAATTTGTCTCCAAAAACTCTTCCTTACTTGGTTGCTTCACTTAATACCCAAAAAAAAATAGTCACTCTCAGGTTGTGACTGAATTTCACTTAAACTCGTCTGCAAAAACACCTTCGTTTGCTACTGCTCGCATCCTCAGTCCACTCTTCTTATTTCTATGTAAAAATGCATACCTTTAAATGACTTATAACTCTCTTATTTATACACCAGCTCTCTTTTCAACAATAGGTTACAAACTGACCAGATTGACCCTTCAAAAATAAAATTATTTTATTTTCAATTTAACATTATATGTTCTCTTATCAAGTCGACTTCATCTTATGGATTAAGATATCCATACGAGTACCACGAATGACCACATGTTGGGTCATTTGATCTTTCTTGCCATATCTTCATTTATCCATGCCATTTCATTAATCTTATGGCTGTAATACTGTTTCTCTATTCATCGTTTGATCTGTAGCGAGCATATTAGTGATTGCAGCGGGCATATTACTTCTTGTATCATGCCATGCAAGCATTTTACCTTGTGTTGTAGCTGTTGTGTGCATTTTTCATCTTACCTTACACATTACCCAAGTGTGCAGCGGCCATTTCAACATCCTTACTGCTTGCATGACATCAACTACTTATTTGACATCAATGCCAATAATCTCGAATGTCAACACCATTCATGGTATTTGGTAGCGTTGGGTTTCATTCCATGGTATGGCTTCAAGGCACATTGTAATAATATTATATAAAGGATTTATGCCTTCTTAATAAAGCAAGCTATTATTTTGGGCATCCTATCTTTCTCTTATCATATTGAGTTATTATTGGGTTATTGATTCTGAGTGCCTTTCTTAGTATAGTTTGAGAGGTGAGGCTCAAAGAACCCTCTTTGAGCCTCACCCCTCCATGTGGCCTATTTAATCTACGTTTCTCTATCTAGGCTATTCACAGTCCAGCTCTCGCTACTATGTCTTTCTCACAATTAGTCCATTGTTCACTTCAGCTTCAAGGCTATCTCTTCTCCTCCTCTCTCGACATTCAATCCTCCCAGGTCTTAGCCCCCAAGATCCGAAAAAAAAACTTTCTTACTTTAATAATTTGAAAACTCTTTAACACCTTACAATTGATCATTTTATGGAAGGAATCCACCCGTGCTCACTTGCATATTCAAGGGGGAAACCTTGAACCGAGCAAAGTTTCCATTACAAAATGCTTCAAAAGACATCTCATTACATTCCTTTTGTTTCTTTATATAATTTATATCTAACCTTGTAAGAAATTTCTAGTCGGTGAAACCTTTTAGTAAGCCTCCTTACAATTATTACTTTTCACAGTACATCTACTTCATGGACCTTATTTAATAGGCATGGCCTCAATACATAACATCCTATCTATCTACTCAAGGGGTTTAAGATGGGACCTACCAATCTGTGTTCCTCATGTGCGTCTAGAGTCGTCACACCATTCTATATACTTCTCCCCTCTAAAAGCTCTATTGTTACTATCTACACAAAGCTTCCTCTAAATGGAATGAATGAATTTTATGCTTCTTTAACCTAATCCTAGTCATGCCATTGCTACTCTTGATGGGGCACTTGTATTGCTACACTATATTCCCATCCTCTTGGCCTTGATTTCTGCTCGTGATTACATGTTGCATCTCTCTTTCTATTATATTTCTATACTTTATGTTGTTATGTACAATCAACAATATATCTCTAGTCAAACTTTATGCATGTTAACAAGTCATAAAACTTGTTCACATCACACAACATATACTATAGCATAGAGAATGAGAAGCTAACAATTGCAAATTCTTGTTGAGATACTCAAAGCATACAATACAAAGGGAATAAAGGAATATGTACAAGTATTGACAATCAAAGGAAAGAACAACATGATGCAACTATGAAAAAAAGCATGCCAATGACTATTCTTGTGCAACTTCATTGACATCAATAGACACGAGAGAAACAAAATCGAAAGAGATTGAACTCACGAGGAAGATGAAAAATGGACAACCACATCAAAGAAAGTTTCAAGTATTACTTTGTTCAGTTTATGAAATCTTAATTGCTAAGTTCAAAAAAAAACAAATGCACAATATTTAAAGTATTGTCGAATCATGAAACTAAACATAATGCTAATATATTGTAAAGCACCATCTAATGGAGCTTGATATATAATTCTTACCATAAATACCACACCATCCTAATCGAACTTAATATAGAATTCCCACTATCACGACCCTAAGAGTAGTGCCCCATTTTTTCTGTTTTCAACTCCAATGAATGTGCAGCACCAACATGTCTCGCTCACAAGGGGTTGTCCTACTTGCAACTATTATATGCAACGTTATGCCTCTTCACTCAAGGTTTCCCATAACTATAACTTGAGCTACAAACTATTAAATTACTACAAGCCCCTACTCTACTTACTCACCCAACAGTCACTTGCACTACAATAGTTGAACACTTAGCCAATTATGTTAGACACTGAGAGGGGGGGTGAATCAGTGTAAAGCAGTTTTTTACAACCTTTCTTGACTTGTCACACTTAACTACCAAATCATCATTCCATTATTCTACCAATCTCATAATCATTTCATAAACTTCATCATTCACATATCATAGCATTTAAATCATCAAGAACCATAACACAAAAGAACACAACACCATATAAATTTGTAATCTGTTTATATTAGTTTTGGTTCGGCTACAACCATTAGGCAAAATCAGCACCTACTGATACATAGAGCACCTACTCTGCATCCAGGACCCTACCTAGTTTTCTTAGACCCTGCTAAGAAGGGTTTGAGGTATCCTAACCTCAAAAGCAAGTCAAGCTTGCATTTACAATTAAAGTTCACTGTCATATCAACATCATCTGTTCCTTCAATCTATTCTGCTGCTGGTCAATACTGCTGATCATCTGCTCAACTCTCTCATCAATACTGCAGCAACACACTTCTCAATCTTCGTTGTTCATCAACACTTGCTGCCAAGTCATCAAAGTCTGCTCATCTCTACTCATCATCTCTGGTTAATCTGCTCATCAATATCTGGTCAATCTGCTCATCACTATCTGGTCAATCTACTCATCACTGCTGCTCAAGATGCCACATGTCAACATCATCAAAAATTAAGTTAGTCTGCATACATCATCACATCATAGCATGTCTCATATTCACCAACTCTGTCATGTCAGTCTGTTGTAGGTGTGTTGTTTATGCACCACAAGAAATCAGATGTGTCAATACTGTCATCATCATCATGGTAGTCTTCACTTTGTCACTGAGCATAACTTGACAGAGCTGAGCATGTCAAGTCATCAAAGAAGTCTTCAATACAGTCACAGAGATGCCATCAATTCTCTTCATTGCTGAGAACAAGTCAGTTCATGACTAGGGCATCATCCTTACTCAATGTATGTGCATTCTAGGATCTGCTCTAACTCATGTAACTCTGCTAATGCCAAAAACTGCTCATCAATTATGCTCAACTATCAATGAAATGCAAGGATAGATATGTCTTTGACAAAACTTCATCAGTCATTAGCCCTCATAAATTCATCTTACCACAGCTCTGCCCCAAAACTCATCTATTTGTTAAGGTCATTAGTTCACCCAATCTCTATCCTCTGGAAGATACAAACAAGTATGGAGGCCTGTGTATGCCCAAGGCAGAGTTAAACCTTCATAGTCATCAACATTAGATCATCAACCTCATACAGAAGTGTTAACCAGTCTTATCAACTTCCACTCATCATGCATACATGAATCCTTGTCATCATTGTTCTTCTCAGTGCAATCTTGGTCTTCTGTAGCATCAAATGAATCCACCCTTGCCTCCTACGAATTGTTGTTAAAGCTGCTTGTGAAACCCAAGCTGTATAGTACTACTTTATATCTGAGGTCAGATTAATTTATAAACTGATCCTTTTGCCTGATACTTTACCCCTGCTACTCTTCAAAAGCTATCCAAACTAAAGAGCACGTGATTCAAACTTGCACCACTACTGTTGGTGTCTTTTTAAGCTGAGTTTGGATGTCTTTTGGTTCTTGATTTTCAGACTATTCTGTGCACTTGCCTCAGTCTTTTAAAACACAGAGATACAATGTTTTACTAGCACATCTCCTGCGACTGCCTCAGGGAAATTTCCTCCACCGAGTTCAGAGCTTGGGAAACTTCAACTTAGTCCATCAACTAAATGCATACATACAACACTTCTTCAAACAAGACGGTGGATAGTTCATGCACCACTACTGAACATTCATCACTGTTCATCTTCAATTAGGGTTCGGACTGTATATTGCTGTCTATACTTCGGTGGTATGTCTGAAGAAGACACTACCCATAGTCAACCTCAAATTGTTTACTGATTAACCCTAGAAATGTAGCTTTGTGGAAAAAATTCGGATGGATGACTATTTGACTGCTGCAAATTTTGGGAGCCTCAACAAAGCCCTAGATCACCTCCGTGTGCTTCAAACCGGGACTAATTCTCTTCCTCATCTTCATTGGATACATAGATCAAGACCAATGTACAGAGATAGGCTTTTCACTAAATCAAGAATTGATAAACCAAATCATACCTGAATATGTACCTTTAGCAGCATGGTCTGATAGAAGTGTTTTAGAGGACACTTCTTATGTCACGGTATACAGAATTTGAATGTTATATCTTCACACTGATCTATATAACTTTGAAGACAATTTCCTGCAACTGAAAGCCATTTCAAGTTTGCACACAAGGCCAATACGTAGCAACCATCCTCAAATAGTGAATTTCCTCCTCTTTCCTGTACTTTCAGACCTCACAAGGTGACTGAATTTGGACTGGTGTATTACTGCTCCCTTTTTACAATGTACAGGCCTTCACACAAATCCTTGTTCTAGACCCACGGCCTTCACACAGTCCACAAGAGAGTCACAGGCTTCATTCTTTCACGGCCTCCTCAAGATTGTTTCCTCTTTGGAGTTTTGAGGATTGAACACTTGTCCTTGCCCTTGGCTCACGATCTCTGCACCAAACTTGGCTCCTCCGATAGAGTGCAACCACCAATTCTTAAGGCTCTGCTTATTACTCATGGTCATGAGCCCAATAAATCAAGTTCAACCTGATATCCATAGTAGAGATCAAAATAAAACTGTTGCTACTGGGTTAACGCCTTTCTTTCTGACAGATCAGGTGAACTGTCCTTTTGCTGAGGCCAAATTTTAACTGTTGATAAGGTACTGAAAAGATAATTCAGGCCTGTCTGAAAGTGACCTTGACTGGGTTCGGGTTTCTTGTTTAAGCCCTATAGGCCTGTCACAAATGAGGCTTTCCTCTAATTCGGGTCTTGTTTGTCTGCAAGTTGGACAAGTAGCAAGAAAGAATCATAAGATTTAAACCCCAAAAGATGAAACTCTATCTGTTGAAACCCTCGGATCTGAGGCTGCCTCAGTCTACTGCAGCTCAAAAAAAATTCAGAGTTGTCTGAAAATCCACCCAAAAAGGAAAAAAAATACTGTAAAAATTCGGGTTTGCTGCTTCAAACATTTCCTCAGTGTGCTGCGGCTACCTCAGTAGCATACCCGAGAATCTTGTAGACACTGAGAGGGGGGGTGAATCAGTGTAAAGCCAATTGTAAACATTTTCTTAGCTTGACACAGATAACTGCCAATTCATCAATCTACCAATCACATAAACATTTCATAAACACATTAATCACATATCATAGCATTTATCTCATCAAGAACCATAACACAGAAGAACACCACATCATATAAATTTGTAATCTTTTTATATTAGTTTGATTCGGCTATAATCGTTGGGAAAAATCAGCACCTACTGATATGGAGAGCACCTACTCTGCATCCAGGACCCTGCCTGGTTTTCTTAGACCCTGCTAAGAAGGGTTTGAGGTATCCTAACCTCAAAAGCAAGACAAGCTTGCTTTTACAATTAAAGCTCACTGTTATATTATTTCATCACTTGTCTCTTTAATTCGTTCTGCTGTTGGTCAATACTGCTGATCATCTGCTCAACACTCTCATCATTACAACTGCTGGACATCTACTGCTGCAACATATCCTCTGGTCAATACATCTTCTGCTGGTCAACATAGCTCATTAATCTTTGATCATCATTCTTCACTGTTGCTCTCATCAGTTGTTCATCATCATTCTGTCAAACACATCATTCTGAATACATCATGCTGTCCATCAAATTACTGTCAGCATCATCCAACAATCTGCTCTTATCATGACTTAGCTCGTCATTAGAATAGCTCAGTCTTGGACTGATCACACTCCACACTATGTCTCATAAGCTAGGGCTGTCATCTTTGTCATCAATCAAATGTGCAAGCACTGCTGCTATTGATCTGCTGCTTATCCCAACTTATCAAAGATATGTTCCTTTTACTTATGCTCATATATTCCTGCCCTCTTATCAGTCAACCATGTCACTGCTTTCCTATATCACTGTCAAGTTAATATTTAATTTCATTATATTCAAATTCAGTCAACCTTGTATTGTTGTAGCTTCTCTTGCAAAGACTGACTTGTAACTATGTAAATCCTCTTCTGCTGGTCAATTTCTGAGCTTAAAAAACTTCACTGTACATACCTGTCATCAATACACCCTCGCTGGCAGTGAGAACCTGTTGCCATGCAAATTCTCTGTCCATCATTCTCATCACAAATACTTCTTGCCTATCAAGCATGCATCATCATTATCAACATCATATCACTGTTTATACACCACCGAATTCTTCACTATTCATATATATACTGTATACAAGCCACTGCATTCTTCATCACAGTACATCAACATCTTCACAAAATACTGTCAACTTCTTCAAGAATAGGACTGTCAACTGAGCTTAGGGTTGCCCATTCTTCAAAGGATTATCATCATCAAATAGATTTGACTATGCCAAAAACCATGACTGTGTATGCAAATATTTTCTTGCTCAGACTTCAATTGTGTATGCCTTTAGTAGACTTTACTCAGATTTTCACCATTACTACTATATTGTGTAATCATCCAACAATCTGCTAATCAATTGTTTACAATCAGTGCATACATCATTGAGCATATTAATCCTGTAGACACCATTGAGCATATAGCATTGTATCATCACATATTATAGCACATCATGTTGTTGTGTACTTGGCATAAACAACAGTAAGCATGTGTGTATCACTGATCATGTATAAATTTGTATATTACACAGCATATCACTACCACATCATATCACTGAACATATCATCACTTAAGCATCTGAACATCTCACAGAGTAAACTGCCACATGACTGTGTAGATGACTTCAAAGACTGTTTACATGCTGAGAAAAAAAAATCACATTCCTGACTGTTTACATGCTAAAGGTAAGACTGTTTTCACCTTAATGGATAAGTGTTGTAAATGATTCTGCAGTGGCTATTGTGATGTATTGTAGCAAAAATAGGCCAAGGATGTTGTAATTGATTGTTGGCAAACAATTATATTACATTGATTTGATTTATAGCTGCTTTAGGCAACATGCATTTTCAAAATCATTTCGTCAAACCCTTGGCACTCATACATAATGACAGAAGTGAACATTGGCTTTGTTATGGCTATAGACGATAACAGTAGTAGCTAAGGCTGC
Source organism: Pseudotsuga menziesii (assembly GCA_001517045.1). Classification (NCBI taxonomy): domain Eukaryota; kingdom Viridiplantae; phylum Streptophyta; class Pinopsida; order Pinales; family Pinaceae; genus Pseudotsuga; species Pseudotsuga menziesii. The sequence goes on along the minus strand of LPNX011033498.1, from coordinate 10,213 downwards.
TAGAGCAGCCACAAAAATACAAAAAAAGAACCTGGAATATATGTTGATGACGCCAATGCCTAATTTCTGCTGCTGAAGGTATTTTCTGGACAATATAATGATGATGCCCTTCTCAGCTACAGCACCTTCGTTTGGAGTGTGTCTCTGCCCACAAAATTTGTGACCGAATGGTGTGACAAATCCCCAACCTATAGTCACGACCTCTAGGCAGCAAACTCACCTTCTTCTTATGTGATTTACTACAGTGGCATTCGGCCCCTCTAGAGTTCAGCCCTTCCTCCAACGGCTGAATTCGACCTCCCTTATTGGCCAATGTAATTTGGGCCACTTCCTACACATAGACTGGACTTCTTGAGATTGAATAGACCCCTCGAGGAATGACTGCACTCTTCCTGACGTTAGCTTTTGTCAATATGATGACGTTCCCACTGAAAAACTCGGCCCTCTGAGATGGTTTCAGTCTTCAGCAAATGATGATGGCGTTTCTAGAGAAAATCGCTCCCCAAGGGACTACTCACGGCTTTACTCGAGCAATTCGGTCCTTCTACTAGATCAACTCCCTGCCCCACAAATGCAAAACAAAAATGAATGCAAGCCCTGACAGTTGAAGAGCAGATCAAAGAGAAACGGCCCGATGGATGAAATCAACTAACCGACTAAGTCTTAATTGAAATCGGTTCAATCTTGTGTGGACTGCCACCAAAAAAAAAAAATTCCTGTAGAAAACTTGGGACTTAAACCATGTTCCAAATTAGACAGATGAAGAATCTTATGTACGTGAGCTACTTCCCCTTCAACAGTAGTTACTCATGGGTTTTTAAGCAATTCGCATTGTAGAATTTAGCAGGCTCTCGCAGAAATTTTCAGCAGTTGGTCTTTCAACAACACCTCTGGTTTCGGCCCCCAGCTAGGTATCTCGACCCAGATGCGAGGTAATGAAACACCAGAATTATGGCCCAACAAACAAGATAATATGTCTTTATTCAGAACCCACGGCTTCTACTGCTCCCACGAAATTTCCAGTCGCTCTGCTTCAATCAATTGGTCACCAAAAAAAAATGAGCTACTTCACTTCACCCTTTTTATATTAATTTAAGTGTGCCAAGTAGTGTATAAATACACTTTTAAGTGGACCACCTTCACGTTGTCCAACTTGTCCTCATAGGTAAGAAATTTCAATTTTATTTTCACTTATGAGTTTGACTTCTTTTTTAAAACTTCTTACCACCTCAACTTATGTATTTTTATTATTATTTTTATTTTTATATTTTGTTTTTAAAACTTGTCCTGAAATAGTCAAACCTTAGGGTTTGATTAAAACTCTACCTAAAAAATGTCCCCCACATTTCTTAGTGTTTACAAATTATTAGGTGTCATACCTTGACCCCATCTTCAAGAATATGTCTTAAAAATCACCAACAAGGGTTCCAACTTTTCATTAAGTCATCAAGGACCTTTAATCCAACAAATGTGGGTCCAAAGACTTCTTCACCATGACAGAGGCTTCCTGGGCTTCTACAACTACCTCAACCACACCAAGAGACCTCCAAGGGTCAAGATCTCTTCTGTAGGGATGCTAGGTCTTCTTCTGGGGTACCATGACATCATCATAGCACAAACCCATTCTGTAAGGGATCAAGGCACTGCGGGTGGGACTTGGTGACATCAATGACATCCCGTGGGGCCACTGCAAGTCCATGTTGGCATCAATGACAATTTCATCAACAATCTCCCACTTTGTCATTGATGACAACAACTCATGCTCCCCCTGTGAGCATGCTCCCCTTTTATGTTCATCTCTCCCTTTGTCTTCATTTCTCCCCCTTTGGCATCAATGGCAAAGGGTGTCCACATACCTGTGTCTGAGATCTCTGATCACTGCTAACTGCTCACTGGTTTTTGCTCCCCCTGTCAATATGCACGATCCTAGGACCTGTCTGTATGCCTGGAGTAACCATCCTTTCTCTTTTGAGTTCATTCTCCAGCCTCATGAACTCAAGGTGCGTTAAGGTCTTTGAGTGACCTTACACTTGGCTTGCCATATGGCAGCCATCCTCCCTGCTCTGATCAGCTTCTCCTATCTGCAACTGCTCGGTCTTCCTCATCCATACCTGCTTCTTGACATCTTTTCTTTGAGCATTTGTTTCTTGATTTGTACTGGCTTTCCCTGATGAGTTGTCTAGGTAACTTCTCAAGGATTGTTTTCGTGTACTCCAACAATCTTGAGCTTTGTGCCCAAGGCCACTGCAGCTATAACACCTCATCGTACGACAATGTGCAGCAATGTGACCAACATTGTTGCATGACCAACATCTGACTGAGTTGTTGGAACTTCCAACACTCCTTTGATCAACTTCATTTCTCCATGCTTGAGAGTGTCCTTGACTGTAGACATTTGTCTTCTGATCTTCAAATCTTCTTGCTGATGTGTATGGAGTACTCCTTCTTGCTTGACTTCTTTGACTGGCACACTCATGGGCTTTGTGTCCAAACCCACTGCAGATGAAGCATCTCAATGTGTGACATGTGGCAGCAACATGTCCGACTTGTTTACAAGTCCAACATCTAACTGAGACATTGGGGCTTCCAGCCCTTCTTCTTCCATGGAACCTACAATCCATAGCCTTATGACCAAAGTTAGAACACAAATAACAATAACCATTGAAGCCACTTTCATACCTGGGTCTTGTAGTTGTTTCCTTGATGAAGTTGTTTTGATGAACATACCTAACTCTTTGTTTCATCTTTGAACTTCCAAAATCCTTGCTGTCATGGGCAGGTGCCTGGGGAGTAGCTTTGGACGTTGATGGACCTGCTTCTGGAGTCTTTGGAGACCAAGTGCCATCTTCAAGTTTTTCTTTGTTCTTCTTGTAACCAAGACCAGTTTTGTCGAGTGGAGATCTTTGGCAATCTAAGATATTATCTAGGACAATTGAACTATCCTGGAGCTTGACCAAGGCTTCATTTTTCTTACCTTTCTTCCTGAGACCAACTACCTCCATTTCCAGCTTCTGGACTGTTTCCTCCTTTTCTTCTAGTTGTCTCTTCAAGATTTGTTCTGTCCTCTTGGCTTCCTCCAGCTGAGTCTTCAAGTCATGATTTACCTCTCTTGATTCTTTATCATGGTTCTTTTGTTCTAGGGTTAGATCGATCAAATCAATCTTTAGCTTTTCTTTTTCTACTTCCTTTTCCTTCAGCAATTTCAGCCAACCTACTCCTTCATGCTTAAGTTTCTTAAGCAACTCCTTTAGTTCAACATTCTGCTTTTGGAGATTATCCATATAATCAAAGGTTGTCGTCCTAAACATCTTGTAATCAGATTGATTAAGATCAACTTTGTTCAAGAACCAATCAGCTCTGAGATCTATGTTGCATACATAGTTTATAATTCTCTATTTAGCTTTCAACATTGCTTCATCATCATTTGCAAGAACCTTCTCAATTTCATCACATAAGCTACCATAATCACAAGAGTTCATACCTTTACTGGAGTCCTCTTCTTGTTTATCTTCTTCTTGATTTAGCTCTTCTGAGGGCTTGTCTTCTGATTTTTTATCTGTCTTTTCGGGTTCTGGTCTTGCCTTCTGATACTCACTCTCTAGCTTGAACCATAGGTCTTTTGCCGAAGTGTACTCTCCTACACTTTCTTTCACTGAGCCGGGAAGTCCATCCATGAGGAACTTCAAGGCTGTAGTGTTGTCCTTCTTTGCTTCCTTCTGTGCAACTGGTTTTCCTTTCTTGTTTGATGGAGTGGGTGGATTGATGACAATTTCCCAAATCCCAAACTTCTTCAGATAAGCCTTCATTTTGCTCCTCCAACTGAAATAATCTGCAATATCTAGTACGGGCACGTCATTGCTTGATGACTTTTTCTTTTCCTCCATTGTGTCTAAGGATCTCCTTCAAGCTTTCTAGGCTTGTGACGAAGGCCGGCTCTGATACCAATTATAGACACTGAGAGGGGGGTGAATCAGTGTAAAGCCAATTGTAAACATTTTCTTAGCTTGACACAGATAACTGCCAATTCATCAATCTACCAATCACATAAACATTTCATAAACACATTAATCACATATCATAGCATTTAACTCATCAAGAACCATAACACAGAAGAACACCACATCATATAAATTTGTAATCTTTTTATATTAGTTTGATTCGGCTACAACCGTTGGGCAAAATCAGCACCTACTGATATGGAGAGCACCTACTCTGCATCCAAGACCCTGCCTGGTTTTCTTAGACCCTGCTAAGAAGGGTTTGAGGAATCCTAACCTCAAAAGCAAGACAAGCTTGCTTTTACAATTAAAACTCACTGTTATATTATTTCATCACTTGTCTCTTTAATTCGTTCTGCTATTGGTCAATACTACTGATCATCTACTCAACACTCTCATCATTACAACTGTTGGACATCTACTGCTGCAAAGTATCCTCTGGTCAATACATCTTCTACTGGTCAACATAGCTCATTAATCTTTAATCATCATTCTTCACTGCTGCTCTCATCAGTTGTTCATCATCATTCTGTCAGGCACGTCATTCTGAATACATCATGATGCCCATCAAATTACTGTCAGCATCATCCAACAATCTACTCTTATCATGACTTAGCTCGCCATTAGAATAGCTCAGTCTTGGACTGATCACACTCCACACTATGTCTCATAAGCTAGGGCTGTCATCTTTGTCATCAATCAAATGTTCAAGCACTGATGCTATTGATCTACTGCTTATCCCAACTTATCAAAGATCTGTTCCTTTTACTTATGCTCATATATTCCTGCCCTCTTATCAGTCAACCATGTCACTGCTTTCCTATATCACTGTCAAGTTAATCTTTAATTTGATTATCTTCAAATTCAATCAACCTTGTATTGTTGTAGCTTCTCTTGCAAAGACTGACTTGTAACTATGTAAATCCTCTTCTGCTGGTCAATTTCTGAGCTTAAAAAACTTCACTGTACATACCTGTCATCAATACACCCTCGCTGGCAATGAGAACCTGCTGCCATGCAAATTCTCTGTCCATCATTCTCATCACAAATACTTCTTGCCTATCAAGCATGCATCATCATTATCAACATCATATCACTGTTTATACACCACAAAATTCTTCACTATTCATATATATACTGTATACAAGCCACTGCATTCTTCATCACAGTACATCAACTTCTTCACAAAACACTGTCAACTTCTTCAAGAATAGGACTGTCAACTAAGCTTAGGGTTGCCCATTCTTCAAAGGATTATCATCATCAAATAGATTTGACTATGCCAAAAACCATGACTGTGTATGCAAATATTTTCTTGCTCAGACTTCAATTGTGTATGCCTTTAGCAGACTTTACTCAGATTTTCACCATTACTACTATATTGTGTAATCATCCAGCAATCTGCTAATCAACTGTTTACAATCAGTGCATACATCATTGAGCATATTAATCCTGTAGACACCATTGAGCATATAGCATTGTATCATCACATATTATAGCACATCATGTTGCTGTGTACTTGGCATAAACAACAATAAGCATGTGTGTATCACTGATCATGTCTAAATTTGTATATTACACAGCATATCACTACCACATCATATCACTGAACATATCATCACTTAAGCATCTGAACATCTCACAGAGTAAACTGCCACATGACTGTGTAGATGACTTCAAAGATTGTTTACATGCTGAGAAAAAAAAATCACATTCCTGACTGTTTACATTCTAAAGGTAAAGACTGTTTTCACCTTAATGGATAAGTGCTGTAAATGATTCTGCAGTGGCTATTGTGATGTATTGTAGCAAAAATAGGCCAAGGATGTTGTAATTGATTGTCGGCAAACAGTTATATTACATTGATTTGATTTATAACTGCTTTAGGCAACATGCATTTTCAAAATCATTTCGTCAAACCCTTGGCACTCATACACAATGACAGAAGTGAACATTGGCTCTGTTTTGGCTATAGATGATAACAGTAGTAGCTAAGGCTGCTAGGGCAGCCACAAAAATACAAAAAAAGAACCTGCAATATATGTTGATGATGCCAATGCCTAATTTCTGCTGTTGAAGGTATTTTCTGGACAATATAATGATGATGCCCTTCTCAGCTACATCACCTTCGTTTGGAGTGTGTCTCTGCCCACAAAATTTGTGACCGAATGGTGTGACAAATCCCCAACCTATAGTCACGACCTCTAGGCAGCAAACTCACCTTCTTCTTATGTGATTTACTACAGTGGCATTTGGCCCCTCTAGAGTTCGGCCCTTCCTCCAACAGGTGAAATCGACCTCCCTTATTGGCCATTGTAATTTGGGCCACTTCCTGCACAGAGACTGGACTTCTTGAGATTGAATGGACCCCTCGAGGAATGACTGCACTCTTCCTGACGTTAGCTTTTCTCAATATGATGACGTTCCCACTGAAAAACTCAGCCCTCTGAGATGGTTTCAGTCTTCAGCAAATGATGATGGCGTTTCTAGAGAAAATCGCTCCCCAAGGGACTGCTCACGGCTTTACTCGAGCAATTCGGTCCTTCTACTAGATCAACTCCCTGCCCCACAAATGCAGAACAAAAATGAATGCATGCCCTGACAGTTGAAGAGCAGATCAAAGAGAAACGGCCCGATGGATGAAATCAACTAACCGACTCAGTCTTAATTGAAATCGGTTCAATCTTGTGTGGACTGCCACCCAAAAAAAAAATTTCCTGTAGAAAACTCGGGACTTAAACCATGTTCCAAATCAGACAGATGAAGAATCTCATGTACGTGAGCTACTTCCCCTTCAACAGTAGTTACTCATGGGTTTTTAAGCAATTCGCATTGTAGTATTTAGCAGGCTCTCGCATAAATTTTCAGCAGTTGGTCTTTCAACAACACCTCTGGTTCGGCCCCCAGCCAGGTATCTCGACCCAGATGCGAGGTAATGAAACACCAGAATTATGGCCCAACAAACAAGATAATGTGTCTTTATTCAGAACCCACAGCTTCTACTGCTCCCACGAAATTTCTAGTCGCTCTGCTTCAATCAATTGGTCACCAAAAAAAAACGAGCTACTTCACTTCACCCTTTTTGATATTAATTTAAGTGTGCCAAGTAGTGTATAAATACACTTTTAAGTGGACCACCTTCAAGTTGTCCGACTTGTCCTCATAGGTAAGGAATTTTAATTTTATTTTCACTTATGAGTTTGACTTCTATTTTAAAACTTCTTACCACCTCAACTTATGTATTTTTATTATTATTTTTATTTTTATATTTTGTTTTTAAAACTTGTCCTGAAATAGTCAAACCTTAGGGTTTGATTAAAACTCTACCTAAAAAATGTCCCCCACATTTCTTAGTGTTTACAAATTATTAGGTGTCATACCTTGACCCCATCTTCAAGAATGTGTCTTCAAAATCACCAACAATGGTTCCAACTTTTCATTAAGTCATCAAGGACCTTTAATCCAACAAATGTGGGTCCAAAGACTTCTTCACCATGACAGAGGCTTCCTGGGCTTCTACAACAACCTCAACCACACCAAGAGACCTCCAAGGGTCAATATCTCTTCTGTAGGGATGCTAGGTCTTCTTCTGGGGTACCATGACATCATCATAGCACAAACCCATTCTGTAAGGGATCAAGGCACTGCAGGTGGGACTTGGTGACATCAATGACATCCCGTGGGGCCACTGCAAGTCCATGTTGGCATCAATAACAATTTCATCAACAAATCTCAGACCTCCTTCCTTCACCATCGAATCTCCACATGAATTCAAACTTTTTATTTCTATTTATACAAATTTTTAACCATATTTTGGGACCGACTTGTATTTAATTTTAATTTTTTAATAGGGCCGACATGTATTTAATTTTAATTTTTAATGGGGCTGACATAGCACTAATTTCTGGGCCGACTTCCCAAGGTCAACAAGGTATTGCCTATTGTTTTATATTTTAATATTTTGTGCCTTTATTTGTCACACAAACCATAAGCAAGGGTGTCCTTACGTGGGCTTCTTCAAAAGTTGTTATCATCTTCAAGATCTTAGGATATGCTCCACCTTTGTCCACAAGCCTCAAGGGCTTCATCAAGGACCAAGAACAAATGACCAAAAGATCCTCCATATGTGTGGGTTCAAGACCCAAGCCACCACATGCAAGGGTGTGTTTCATCATGCCATCTAACCACAAGGGAGACCATACCTCATCATCAACCTTCTCTTAGAGCTACAAAGACTTCAAGGGCTTGAAGAACATCTTCAAGGGTACAATTTCACCAAGGTCTACATCAAGTGCTAGCAGTGGGCTTCATGACCAACTTGTGGGTCTTAGGCACTTCTTCAATGTTTGATAAGCTTCTTCATCATACCGAGGGCAGGTTCATGGTTCCACAACATGTCAAAGACCATAAGGCATCAAGGTCATCATCATCATACAAGAGCTCCATGACCCCAACAAGGGTTGCAGGGTCATCAAATCACCAACTGTGGGTCCAAGGACATTCTGTGGGGCCACTGCAAGTCCATGTTGGCATCAATGACAATTTCATCAACAAATTATACAATCAAGCATTACACAAGAGACAACAAGTATGGCGGAGCCCAAACTAGGCACTCAATCTCACTATGAAGAATGTTACATATAGTACACGATACTACAGAGGAGTGTGCCCAACACAACAACCACTCATATAGAAATATACAACAAACCTGGGATGATTCCCATACAATGCCTACTGAGATAGTTTATAAAACCCTAAACACACTTTCTTGAACCAAAGGCAAAGCTGTCAAGATGTCCCTCACTGCCTGTACATCCGACCTCTGTTATGTCTATGGAATTGCCTCAACACACACCCCGAATTCTTCATTGTGTCAAGCGCTGCATACTATAGTACCCCTACTCAGCACCAAGCAAGCCCATCTCGCTTGACTATGTCCTTCACCCGATGCACCCAAGTCACACTACTCTAACCCAACAAACTGCTCCTGAAAGTGCACCTAAGTCGTACTACTCTGATAGGACAAAATACACCTAGCTCGTGCTACTTTATCTCGACAAAGTGTGCCCAACTCGTGCTACTCAGTCCCTGCAAAGTGCACCCAAAAGTGCGTCCAACTCGTGCTACTCCATCCCAACAAACTATGTCCAACTTGTGCTACTCCGTCTTGAGAAACTATGTCCAACTCACGCTTCTATTTTGACAGATTGAGGCCAAATTGTGCTACTTAGTTTTGGAAGACATCGCCCAATTCATTCTACTTCATCATGCAAACTGTGCCCAATGCTTGCTACTTCGTCTAGACAAACTATGCCTAACTTGTGCTACTATGTCCCGACAAACTCTGCCCAACTCACGCTGCTCTATCCCAAATGACTACGCCTAAGTCATGCTACTACGTCTCGACGAATTGCGCCCAAATCATGCTCTTGCATCTCGATGAATTACACATAAATAATGTTGTTGTGTTCCGAAAATTGCCCCCAAGTTGTGGTACTTTGTACGAATTGACTTCTCATGGATTTTTTGCTTTAGATGGCTTGAATGACTTCTTGCTTTACACTCAACTTATATATATGTTGTGCCCTTGCCAAGGTGCATTTAAATCCAACATGCCAACTCAAGTGTTCCCACACCGATGTGCACCCAAACCTAATGTGTGCCCGAGCCAACATGCCCCCAACTCCCACAAATGTTCCTAAGCAGACGTGTGCCCAACTTTCACAAGTGGACAACATGCTTCACAAGTAAGCGTTAGCTTCACAATCCATCCCAACTATCGCATGCTCCCATCCACCATGTCTCTGCAAATTCTCTAACACATACATGTATCTTGAGATATACACCACATTGTAAGGTTGTTTGATTATCTTGTTACATGTGAGCATCATCATCCCAAAATGATAATAGGTGGCAATTTTTCAAAGCAAGTATATAATCTTTATAAAGATTCCATTCTTTGTTTTCAAAACATGGTAGACGCGTTTTTTATTTCACTTATAACATTTCTTTATTGTAAAAACCATATAGATAAAAAAATTCATTTATTTGAATGTTGTTATAAATACAATTGATGTTGAATATATATATATATATATATATATTCCCAAAAAAAAAACCTTTATTCTTTCGAATAATCATGGACACCTCCTGAGGAGTATACAATTCTGCCTTATGAATCAAGGCTTACACAAAATCACCATTAAAGGTGTACA
>LPNX011033485.1:486248-487706 GCA_001517045.1 Pseudotsuga menziesii | reverse complement strand
AATTATATTGCATTGTTTTCTCATCGGTGCAAGTGACTTAAATGATGGGATTTCTTAACAAAATTTTGAACAATTACAAAGAAGGGCTTGTCTTTGTACTCATCGATTGTTTCAATTTTTTTAATATATATATATATATCCCTCAAAACATAACGTCATGTATTAGTGTAGGTAGGGTTTGATGGTATTAACATAATTATTTCTTTTTTAAATAATATATTATAATAATACTGAAATGGGATTAAATAATCATGCATGGACTGTAATGCACCATACCTTTACTTAGGCATGTGAAAGTTGGCATGTTCATTAACTTGATATACAAGAGAACTTTTGGCATATATGGAAAATTTTGCATATCAAGAACACAAAATTGACATATTCATAAGAAACATACATGGGGAAATTTAAATTATGATACATACCTCATCATGCTAGATCCCACCTATTATCATACAACCAAGCCCTCAGGATCATCTCTTATAACAATGGTCTCCATTAGTCTCTCGTGCTCAAACGGTTCATATTTCCCATCAAAACAACAATGAATGAGAAAATTTACCTTTGGTTCTCTTGAATAATAAGCAAATGAAAGTTATATCCACCATCACCATGAAATGACATTGAAGCTTGATATCTTATCCTGTGTGCTCCTCAACCATGGAAGATGTCCTCAATGTTGTACCTGCATAACAAAAATAATGATGGAGATGGTGTAGATTGTGAGTATTTTCAAAGAAAGGCTCGTGCTCTTGAAAATATTGCACGGTAATTGAAATTTACAGAAACACGCAGTGAAGTTGCTCTCGGACAATGACAATTCACTGTTTTAACAGTCCAAAAACGCGCACGCAATTGGACCAGTAAAAACGCGTACGCGATTTGTATAACCAAAACACACACGCAATATTGTCAATCACAATTAATGGGTGCACGGCTAAACGAGATTAATTATAAATGAAATAATATGAAACACTTTTTTATGCAACTCCTAAATGTTCCCAATATGTCATTATTTGAAAGAAGATTTTTCAAGTGCAACTTTTGTAATTTTCCTTTTTGGAGGAAATGTTAATTTGAAATCAGATTGAACCTACACAACTAAACTAAACTAGTGAAAATGAATGCACGTAAACTATCAAAATTGAAAAATGACCCAACCAAAATCTTTTTCACAAATAGGCCTTAATTGACCTAAAGGCACAAACTTCAAATTATTTATTTACAAACCCTAATTGACCTTGAATAGATCACATAAAAACTAGAAACACAATTAGGACATAGGCTTATTGATTGGGAATGAAAGACATTAGAGAAGAAAGTTACTTGCTGGAATCCAAACTACATTTTTTTCAGTTTTAGGGGGTACTCGTTGAGATCTAGGCCACTTTTTGCAAACTTGCTGAGGTTATGAGCAAATTTAATAAGGGACTCACTAAGGTTCTTGGTAAAATCAAT
>LPNX011033485.1:318748-481248 GCA_001517045.1 Pseudotsuga menziesii | reverse complement strand
AAGATAATGAAGATAATGATCATGTTGATGATGATGATGATGATGACAATGGTGATGATGATGAAGATGATGAGGAAGGTGATGATGATGATGATGATGAAAATGGTGATGATGATGAAGTTGATGAGGAAGGTGATGATGATGATGATGTTGATGGCGACGATGGTGATGATGATGTTCATGATGTTGATGATCATGAAGTTGAAGATGATGATCATGTTAATGATGATGATGATGATGAAGTTGAAGATGATGAAGATGAAGATGATGATGAACGTTATTTTTGGTTTTACAAAACGCGCACACGATTTGTATTCACATAACACGCATGCGTTTTGTTTCTATATAACGCGCACGCGTTTTGGTCAGTTAAATCGCGCTCGCGTATTGTTTAAATTCAAAAATTTATTCCCTCCAAATGATAAGGCCGGGCCTCCACCCATGCTTTCGTGGAATTCCTATGCCTATGTGTCTGCTTTGTACCTTGCTTCAGATTCAACATGCCTGTGCCTCGGAGTATGATCAACCATGGCTAATTCAACATTATATCCAAATTTTCAATATGCTCGTGTTTAGCGGTTCGTTTGATTATGCTGCACACCTCCATTTTTTATGAGATTTTAGAAACAGATATGGTTTTTTTTGCAGATTCTAAATATGTAAATTTTAACAAGAATACATATTTTTTTCTATTTTTTTCTTATTTATCTTCTGTCATCACTCCTCAACTCAAAAAACACATTGGTAGTGTTTCGTCCATATCTCTTTCATTTCTCAACCATTTAAAAAAAAATTGTATGGTGCACTAAAGAACACCAATCTCTACATGTTATAAAAAACCCATTTCCAAATAATTGCATTAAGACATTAAAACGCTGCACCCACAAAAGATGTATCGTTTTCGAGGTTTGATCTCTTAGATAATTAAAAAAAAATTAAAATATTATTTTTATTATTGGAAAAATAGTCTTGCACTAGTCCTATATGTTCTCTATATGTATACCAGTTTTCGTAAGTTTATTCCATCATTTAGACACTCAGACGCTGCACCCACAAAAACATATACCTTATAATTTGTCACAAAAATAAAAAGTGCCCGTTAAAATTTATCTAACTTTAGATAGTTAACACCATTTTCAATAGAAAAAAAATATATATTTGGAAAGGTCATTCAATTTCCTACATTTCTTGTTTTTTACTGATCGCAAGATTCATTGTGTAAGTGTCTCAAAATATCCATGCAAGTTGATGGATGTCTGTTTTTTCAATTTTGTATTGCATCTAACGCGCCAAAAGAGACCCTCAATTTCTTGCACACACCCTTTTCTTTTAAATTCCATATGAATATTGTATGATGAATACATATGCGTATGCTCTATTGTCTAATTTGGTTGACTGGGTCAAACTACCTTGTTGACCAATTCAAACTATTGAAAAAGTCAAACTTGGTCAAACTTGACCAATGGAACTATGGACCTTTGAATATCTCTAGAAGGAGAATTTAGACATATCCAATGCTTTGAAATGGTGTTGTATTACAACTACAAATGAAATGATCATAAGTGTGCATCATCCATGCATCATCATATAACATAGCTCACATAAACATGATTACATAACCCAGAAGTATCTCTACTAGATTCATGAGAAAAAATATTTATAAATATATCATAACCATAATAACATCTAAGTACTTGCATGTTCAATTAGTTATCCTTCGGGGTGGAGGTGAATGACTCAACTAAGGTTAATAGACAAGTGAAAAGGTTTTTAATCAACTTAATGACTTAAGATGTGGGGATCATGATGCCCTTGTAATATTCACCAAAGTACAGACAATAGGGATATGTCTCAACAAGGGATTTTGTATGAGATATTTCTCCCTTTTACCTTAGCAATAAGACTCCCCTTTATTCTTTTCTTTTTCTTTTATTTTCTCCATTTTATTCTTGGACTTTTCTTCTTTTATTTTGGATGAGGAGACATTACCATTGATTTTACTAAAGGCATATGTAAGTAAGCCTTGCAATATTTTAATTTTCTTTTCTTTTGATTACAATCTTTTTGCAATTTTCTTAGTCCCTCTTGACTTCTTGGAATTTGGTATTTCTCTTCCTTCTTCATTATCTTTTGGTACAATACTCTTGGACTAGGATCTTGTCTTCAACTACCCTTTTTGAGGAATTTTAGGGGAATGACCTTATTGTTTCGTATCTAAGGGGAAACATTGCTTAATGGTATTTATTCATGTTTAATAGCATTTCACCTCATGGAGCATACTTGGGAACCTCCTAAATCACCACGGGATTCACCACAATAGTACAAGTGGGCCTGAGACATAGGGAAAACATGGAGGCACTTGTGGTAAAGGGAATACAAAGGGGGCGATCAAGAGTTGATGAATTCAATTTAGTAACCATTAGGTTGTAGAGTCAAAGTGAAATGATGATGAATAAATCGAAATGAGAAATTATGAAACAGAAGAAGGGGGCATAATTGTTACAATACCAAGGCTCATCTTGGTCCATTATAAATAAATAAATCCATTTCCCATGTCAACCTATGACTAATACTACTAGCTATACTTATCAAAACAACCATATGCATGATCATGTAGAAGCAACAAAATACAACATCTATTTCCATATCATCATCATAGAAAATATTTTTTCATGGTATGGCAGTAAAAATGGCAAAAGTTTGGAGTTCATCCTCATAGCTAAAGAAAAAATGTGTAAAAATCCCCATATTATATGTGGCATAACAATATATTATAGCCCCTTTAGGCACTGATGCTTAGTCAATCTTGGTTATTTTAATAACTACAAAACAAAAATATTTGTGAGCATTCAAATCACCATGACATATATACCTCGCAGTGTTTGAGCTAAGTATAGTAATAAAGGAACCTATGTACAACATTATGTAATTCAAATTTAAAACAAAAGGGTTAAAATTGGAATATTACATACCCCAAAGTAGAAATGTTAGAGTGAGACCCCAACATGCCCTCCCCCTTCAAAAGAAGCATTGTCCTCAAAGTTGGAGGAGTGGAACCTATTGTGTTACCACCCTTGGTTCCCAAGTGGCATATTTATGTTGCATATCCTCTACTATATCACAACTTCACAAATAATGCACTAACATAGTTGCCACTCTCTTATGGGAAGCATTATTTTCCCAATTGTATCCAAATTGACCCTTCTTCATCCCATTTTGAAAGGCTAGTATGAACTAGAAATTTGGCCATGTGACCTTATTTGAAAATAAGACACATGAAATACAAGATGGGGCTTGGAGTGGGATGGAAGAACTAATTTATAGGCAGCTTGTCCAATGTGATAGAGTATTTGATATGGTCCATAAAAATTTGGCACTAATTTGATGGCCCTTGTTTAGAGAGGTCTACTTATAGATCTAGATGAAAAAATGCATGATCCCCTTTATCAAAAGAAATCTTAAAGCAATGTTGGTCAAACTGTTGTTTTCTTTAATCTTGAGAAAAAACCAAATTGTCCTTAAGTGTGTACAAAATGGTCATTCTAGTGTTAAATGTGTGATACACTCCCTAAACCCTAGTAAATAGGAAGCTAATAAAGGGGGGTTTTGGACATAGAAAACTTATGGTGAAATTTTTATATAGCCATGATAAGTGGCTTTATATCACCACTCTATAAGGGGTATCGATTGAGCCCAATTGGTGTTGTCAGTTCGAGGAAAATCATATCAAATAATTTTCAAAGAACTTGTTAACCACTTTTAATTTACCATCTATTTAGGGATAATAAGTTGTGCTCATTTTCAACTATGTGCCTTATATTTTAAACAACTATTGTCATAATTAACTAGTGAATGTAGAATCATGATCTGAGACAAGTATCAAATCACATGCACTGTGCAATGAGTTTGCTAGAACTACTTGTAATGACCAAGTCGTCAACATACAAGACCAAGTTAAGCATATTGTATCTATCAATCACATAATACAGATTAGGATATGTAGAAACCTTAGTGAAGCCAAACATACATCAAAATTGACAAGACCATGCAATCAACTCATTCTCCCATATATATCATAGCACAATGCATTGTCTCTTTCAAGTATCAAAGCACATGTTTTGCAGACTTCCAATGAATCTACCTTGGCTCAACCATAAACTAGGTCAAGGTATTCACTACAAAGCATATATTTGGTTTGGTAATAACATGGTACATAAGGGAACCATTCAATTTCCTATACAATGATGAATCTACCAATTGTGAGTCTAACTCATTATGAAACTTCATAATTGTAATCATAGGAGTGGCTAAGGGTTTACAATCCAACATTTGAAATCTCTTAAGAATCTCCATTGTGTACTTACCTAATGCAAAGAACTAATCATTTGTACCCTGCCAAAGCTTTAGACCCCAAAAATAATGCATTACGATGATGTCCTTCATGTCAAACTCATTGGGAAACTTTGTCTTGCACCATGCAATGAGCTTCATAGAATTATGTGTAATGACCAAGTCATCAACATATAAGACCTTGATATAAGCACATCATATCTGACACATAATACATATTAACATTTGTAGCAGCATAGGTGAATCCCGATATCCATCAAACTTAACAAAACCATGCAACACCAACTCATTGTCTCCCATATATCTCATAACATAATTCATTGTCTACTTCAAGTATCAAATCGTAGGCTTTGCAACCTTCCAATGAATCTTCCTAGGCTCAACCATGAACTAGGTCAAGGTATTCTCTACAAAGCACATATTTGGTATGGTATTAGCATGGTACATAAGGGAACCAATCAAGTGCATGTACAGTGATGGATCTACCAAGCCTGAGTCTAGATCCACACAAAAATTCATATTTGTAATCATAGGAGTGGTTAAGGGTTTACAATTCAACATCGAAAATCTCTTCAGAATATCGACTACATACTTCTCCAATCAAAGGAATACCTCATGTATACACTCTTAAACCTCTAGACCCAAAAAAATAGTGAATTATGTTAATTTCGTTCATGTCAAACTCATTTGTCAACTTTGTCTTGCATCGTGCAATGACCTTCTTAGAACTACTTGTAATGACCAAGTCATCGATATATGAGACCACGATAGTTAAACAACTACGGTTCATCCTTAAGTATGGATTCCTTGTTCTTCATGTTGGGAAACATGATTGTAAAAAGGAAACCTTATAGCCCAGTTTTAGGTCAACTTGACCCTTAGACTTTCACCTAGTGTTAATTCATCACATCAAACACTTTCTTGACTTCTAGATACCCATGAACTTCCCTATCACTTCATGTAATGTTTATAGTTGAGTACTTTAGTGGATGTGAACTCATAACAAGATTTTTCCTCTATTTTTCTTATGCATCCACCAGATCATCTATCACTTTCTTTATTGGTTCCCTTGATCTTTTGCACTCTTTTTGGACTAATTGGGGCCACCCTTTCGTACAACCCAAGTACATTGTATTGTTTTGATTTTCTTGACACTACATCATTAAATGAATGACAAGTTTGAACTTCTACCATTTTCATCATCGGCTTTTTGTAATGCCTTCTTCTCCAACCTTGAAGGCCCTATTTGCCCCTATCATCTTCTTCTCCAACCTTGAAGGCCCTATTTGCCCCTATCATCCAACACTCAACCATTCCCACGCCTTAATCATTAGGACAACCTTAAAAACCCTAAGAGCCCATATCATCCACCACTCAACCATTCCCACACCTTAATCATTAGGACAAGTTGAGCTTTGTAAATTTGTATAACAAATTTTATAACTTAACTCATCTTAAAATCACTTAATGTTAATTAAGTAAATTGTTTCCTTATATATATATATAGTGGTGGACCAGTTCAAATGGTTGAGTTCTGAGTTCTGTTAGTTCTGAGCAAAATATCTCAAAATCAAATCGTGAATGTAAGAGCCTCCTAACTAGTTTGTGAACCACACTTAAAAATATGTTAATTAAGTAAATTATTTCCTTATATATATAGTGGTGGACCAGTTCAAATGGTTAAGTGTTATTAGTTCTGAGCAAAATATCTCAAAATCAAATCGTGAATGTAACAGCCTCCTAACTAATTTGTGAACCACATTTAAAAATACATCTTGATTTTGATAATTGAAAATAAAAATAAAAAATGCTGCTGGGCTACACTATCATCAATCTAAATCCGACTATAAGTGAACTTTTCCATGATTGAACAGATTAATCTTCATTGAATTCTCTCGTCATTTGGAAATTATAAAACCTAAAATTGTATTTCAATGTAAAAACAGTTAATGTGCAGTGAATGATGTTTTAGTTTTAATATGATCCCATCAGTTTATAGCCAACGTCATTCGTAAACATTAAAAATAATTAAACACAATAACAGTCACCAATAAGCTACATGGAATTCTTCCAGCATACTCTAATACCTTACGCCTGAGCTTAAAAAATATGTAAGTTTGATCCATCCAACGGACTAACAGCGAAGTCAATGTACATATCCGTTGGATAGACCGAATGTACATGTTTGTTAAGGATGGCCCATAGCTTACTCGGAGCAAATGAATTACATTGACTTCAACAGTTGCATTGGAAACTCATACAGCTAAATGCGAGGAGATCGCCAACCAGAACGAATGTGCCAGGAACGGTTGTAACTATATATATATAATGTTGAATTACAGTGTTAGCGTTGAATGCAATTTTAGTAGGGATTCTGACCAATATAATTGCCAGGAGGATTGTAATTGCAGGTCATGAAGGTATCACCGTCGTCGCAAATGACCCTGGCGCAGCCCACCGTTCGAGAATGCTTCCACACAATTTGAGTGTAGTGCCCGCATTCTTCATACCCATTGCACGAATGAGTTTGATAGTTGAAGAAACGGTCCTCCCCGATCCATGCAGCCGCCGCGTCCTTGGGCTGCCAATCACTTCCACTTCCCCAGAATATATTTTCGCCGAATGGCCCATTCGAGTGCTTCAAAGCGCAGTCTCCTCGTCTCTTATTGGCATATGCCTGGGCATAGCTGGCCACATTCTCATCCCAAACAAGGGGAGCTTCCCCAACCTGGGCTCTTGCCTGGTTCTGGGGTACAATGAATTGGGACGCTAAATCCTCACTGTCACCGCTAGCAATTACATAATTAGGAGCTCGTGAAACCAGCAGACATAACAACAGATTGATAAACAAAAACATTAGTAGCGATCGCATATGATATAATGCCACGTTCTTCATGGTCCTCATCCCACTTTAAGTGATCTCCAAGCTCTCTAGTGATGGCCTTTAATATCACTAGTATGGGAGAAGCTTGATGCAGTTGGGCATGGCAGAGTTGTGGATTTATAGGAGACGAGGTCAAGAAGAATGAGTATAATTGCAGCGATTGCAGGAGGAACCATGTGGAACTACTGTTCCTCGTGATCTTGGTCACAAAAACAACATATTGACTTTGGTGCAACCTGGAGGCCCCACTCCTCCATAAGCTGAAAAGCTTATCAGTTGAGAAAATTTAATGTAATTAACGTCGTAAGTTTAGAGGGTTTGATTGTGAAAAAAACTTCACAGTTGGAATTTTGAGATAGATAACTTACTGACAAGTGAGATGATTTACAAATCGTTGGTTTGAATCTCAATGTTTATTTTGTTTTTGTTTTTTACCTTTAAGAAAATGTTTAAAACAATGGTATTTGATATTTATAAGTAAATGAATCAAAGGTAACATAGCAAAGCTTGACTTCCTAGGATCTCACAGACATTACATCTGTATCTATCAGATCTATCATTTTTTTTTATTATGGTAATTTTTTAATTAAGTTATAAAAATCTTGATTAGTCAAATTATTTGAAAATGTTAACTAAATCAATTCAGAAAAATTACTGCAGAATCCAAGTTTCTTAAAAAAAACAAATTCAAACAAATTTAAATTGTTAAAACTTAAATTAAATATTACAGTTATTCAAAATAATTTTAAAAACAAATACAGAACATGTACCATAGTAACCAATATAACTACATTAATATGCCTAAGAAAGTGAAGGATTAACTTATTAAATATTACAGTCATTCAAAATATTTTAAAAAACAAATACAGGACCATGTATCATAGTGACCAATATAACTAATTCTTATGCCTAATAATAATATGAACAAACTAATCTTTGGTTCAGAAATTCTTCATTATAAAAACAACCTACTCCTTTACAGATATCCTTCTTTCTTTTTTTGATAATCCATCTACTTACATTATAGATATGACAGAAGGACAAATAATGAAATTCTTGTATCTTCCTTATTCTTGTTGTCAAATAATCCAAAATAACCCATGTCCATTATTCTTGTTGTCAAATAATCCAAAATAACCATATGTAACCTTGTTTCCATAATTGCCCAAATCCAAAATGACCTTAAAGTCTAGAGTCTCCAATCACTTGGAAGAATAAGAAGTTTTTTAACAAAGCAAATTCAAGTAATCCCAAATAGCAATGAGCTTAGCTCTTGTGTTTGTACCTAAGTAACATTAAAATGACCGTCCTTGACTTTGATCTTGCTAAAAAGCTTCATCTAAGAAACACAAGATTCTTCATAAAAAGATTTTTCTTTTGCCTACTTTTGAAATTTATTGAAAACACCAACCATTTTTTATTAATTATGTGAATATTATTTTTTTCTTAGCATTTTCAAAAATAATATGATCCGTAAGCTTAAGTATCCCCAAATAAATAAACCAGCACAACCATTTAACTTGTGGTTGGTGAACACAGATAGGTCACTAATACGTTATTACTTACATGTTTTCCCTTTATTCTAGTGAAATGAGTTATCTCTCACAATTATCTCTCACAAACTGAAGTTATCCAAACATCAGCTAAGAGTTATCATGCATTAGTTGCCAACTATCCAGGCATCAATTTGTAATAGTTGATATAAAATCAATTTGTATAATACATTTGTCTCATCCTCATCCCTAAATGAAAAACGTGACCACTGCTGTTTCAACTAATTTCTGCTACTTCCAGCATCTTCGCTGGCAGATTTTTCGGTTCTTTCACGTGGCCGCAGTGCACAAAAGTTAGAAAAGATTTATATATCTTATGATTTCGTCTGTATTTAAATGTACAAGCGACCAAATACGAAATATATTCGCACTCCTATCGTTACAAGGTTTTTAACTGATATATTCGCACTCCTATCGTTGATTAAGGGCACGTGTTTTCCTTGGATTCATTATTCCCCGGGCTTTCAGAATTTGTTTAATTACCAATACGAAATCATTCAAAGAACCTTACAATCCGGTGGTGGCGCAATTGACGACGACATAAGTGGCACATGAGCGATTCCATTTTTATTCATACATTACAACATTCAAAATAATTAATTACATGAAACGTTATCCACAGTTCCAAACTTTCTCAAACTGAAGTAGAGATTTCATTACCAGTTTTGTAAAATAATCTATTTAAAATGGAATAGTAGGTAATCAGATATCTACATCTCTACCAAATTTCTGGACAAGATATAAGGAAAAAACAAAAATCATATGCGCCAAATTTAATAGATACTTGACGTTGTTAATTGGTTAGCTGAAAGTTGTTGGTCTCCATGTTCAGCAATCAGCAATTATGTATGAAAACTCGTGTAAAGGTGAGGTGAGAATGTTCTGATTTTTCTATTATTATGGATAGAAATCAAGGATCTTATTTATCTCTGGTTTGCTAATATTATATTTATTATATTTAGAATGTATATTTTTAATTGTAGAAATGGATTTAGCGTTTTTTTTATAAAATCTTGGTTTATTTTGATTATGATGTTATATCTATAAATTTTATAATTATCTTCTTATTTTAGAAAAAAATAGAAAATATATAATTACATCTTACATCTTAATTAAAGAAAAGTTTCACATTATACCATTTTTAAATAATAATTAATAAATAAATCACTAGATTTCATCTTAATCGAACAAAGGTATCACATTATACATTTTTAAATAATAATTAATAAATGAATGGTTAGATTTCAAATAAAAATTGAGAACATGGAATATTCTTAGTTGTAAATATAAATCAAAGATTTAAATTGAGTGCATATTTAGGGTTATTTGAATGGTTTATCCATTTGCGTGGTACATCGATGACCAAAGGTCTACAATGTGCATGATGAGAGCACAAGTGGTTGAAGTATTTCTGTTTATTAGAAAAATTGAATGAGAATGGACATAAGCTAAATTTTCTATCTGAGATAATAATAATAAAAGTTAAGAAGATTATCTTTACGGTTTTAGTAGCAAAGTTGGGTAAAATTATCATTAGAAACCATCGTTGGGTAAAATAGCTTGTAGTTGTTATAAGAGTATAAAAAATAGTGAAGTAAATTTTTAAAAGGGGAAGTGGAGTAGTAAAGTGGGGCAAAACTATTAGTAAGAAAGATTCTTGGATAGAATAGCTTGTAGTTGTTATAAGAGAGAGTATAAAAGATAGTGAAATAGATTTTTAAAAAGGGGAAGTGAAGTAGTTGGAGAACTTTGCACAATTTTTTTTAATAAAACTTAGATTAATAAACATTTTCTTGAAAATAATAAAGAAATGAGTTGGTTCTAAGTTTAACATTGAAACCCTAATAAATAATTATTAAGATAAAACTGTTTATTTTTTCTAAATTTAAATGTCTAAGATCCACTAAAAATTATTTGTGGATCTCTATATATATTAACTATCTTTCCATGCTAATAGAACATATTATGAAGTGTCGTGTGATTAAGAGTGTGATCTCAACATTGTGTGAGCAATTGTGTGTGAATTTGTGGTGAATTTTGGTGTGCTTATTTCTTTATATTGGTATGAGTGTTGGGACAACAATGACTCTCCCATGAGAGGGGTTGGAATATGTTAGTAGAGGAAGTAAAACTGTGAGGAGACCTATAGCACTTAAATTAGAGAGGGAGACCAAGGAGAGCACACCCATAGCACTTAAATTAAAGAGGTAGAAGGAGGAGAGCACGGAGGCTGCTAACACACACGGGAATAGTAAACATCAATTCAATTATCTAAAAAGAAATGATTACAATATATACTGAAACAATCTTCAACAAACTAAGCTCTTAAATCTTACACTCATGGATCTCAAACCTATCTTAAAATCTTATGAGGTGCACACAACCCAATCACTATAATGCATCCTATCATTTAGGCATTATCTCCAAAATTCCCTTTAAAGGAGAAAGAGTTCAAACTTATAAAGTCAATAAAACAGCCTGCCTAAGTATGCACACGGCAGAAGGCTACATAAGTATATTACTTATGATTATACCATCTTCATTTTATTTTTTATATTTTTAATATGTCGTGCCAGCCACATTGAAATGATACCTCATTTTTTATATTTTTAATATGTTGTGCGAGCCTGGAATCTGTCACATTGAAATGCTACCTCTCGGTCATTGGCATTGTAAACCTGCCTTTCTTTTTGGTGTGTGATTATTGGTCTAACAATTGGATTTGAACCAAGTATACCATCAAATATAACCTTTACCATGCATCTTCTACAGGATGTAGATAAATTCTACAACAATGCATGCCACCATCTATGTTGGCATCACTTGCCCAACGAAATTCCAAGCATCCCATAAACTAGGGCCCAATATAACCATAACCATAACATAGTGCTCCATAAATTAGAGCGGCATAAACGCCCCATTTAGCAGGAGGGGCATAGTTACAATCTTTACTTGTTCAGTGTTCAAATTTTAAAGCAACCTTTATGGCACCAGGACCAGCAGTCGGATCAATGGAACCGGAAACACGGCGATCCACATAAAATTTTACAAATCCACCTTTATCCAGATTCCTTTCAATCTTATACACAACATATTCTGCTATACTCACCTTCTCAGTCAGAGGTACAACATATCCTGCTATACTCACATTCTCAGTCAGAGGTGCAGTGTTGGCCTCATCCTCATCAGCGGCCACCTTATCGGCACTTTTTTCTGTACTTTCCTCATCCATTTCTGTAGCTACAGGGTTATCATGCAAAGGTGAATCTGATTCCAGCGAGATCTCTTTGTCTCCTCCTTGGCTGAAGTAATCCACTTCCTCTTGATCTTCAAAGATGCTTTCAAAAGAAAGACTCGTTAAAAAATCCATTTAAAAAAAAATATTTGCCAAGATCTTCAATGTAGCAACAAGCGGATTTTGATGGAGGCTTTACTTAGGCTGTTTCCTCCTTCCCTAGCATAATGCACTCAACAATCCATGTGGAAGATCCAACTAGGATAAATATTCTCACGACGGTTGTCAAACACAGCTCTTTGCACACAGTGATTTCCTAGGAAGAACGTTGCCATGCACCTCCTTACCTTGGACCCTTCGTTGACATGCACCTCCTTACCTTGGACCATTTTTCTCCTTTCTCGACAACAAATCCCCACGTCTTCTCCTCAACGTCAACTTCTTCTAGCAGCACTAGCGCCTTTGCAGTGGCTCTTCTCTTCACGGTGAAATCATGACTTTCTCAGCCCAGCAACGATCACACTGAAATAGACATGCTTCCTTCTGGCAGCATCAATGTCTTAATTGAGTGATCTATTCAACAGATCCTTCCAAGTGTAGACAACAACTACACGCAGTATCCACGCAGCACGTACTCTTTACAAAATCAACACCGTATAGAAATAACAACAATTATCTTCATGTCTCACTCTGTGTGCAAGTCTACAGCAAATATATTTGGCATCTAACTTATACACTGCCTCAACACTCTCCAGTCAACATCTCAACGCTCTCACAAACCTGGGGGACTTTAGTGAGGGATTCACACCTAGTTTGGATTTGATACCAACTTAAATATTAGAGAGGCAGACCGCGCAGAGCACAAAGGCTCGTTCACCAATTCAATTATGTAAAAATAACATAAATGATTACAATATATAGTAAACAGTCTTCAACAAACTAAGTTCTTAGATTCTACACTCATGAATCTCAAATCTATCTCGTGATCGTGATCTGATGAGATACACACAACCCAATCACTATAATACATCCTTAAGGAAACCGTTAGATTGATTGAGTCGTGAAGTTGTTGGAGTGTTTCCCATACTCATTATTGCTAGCTCACTGTTGCTAGCCATGAGATTGAGTTCTGTAGTTTCGACTTTAGCATATGATCTACAAATATGTAGTCGTTGAGGAACTGCCCAACCTGAGAAATACAGACATCTGTATAGATAATATTTGGATCTGATAGCTTGCACATACTTGATGCCCAATGTTAATATTATCAATGGTTCTCATATGTTTCCAATGTTTTGATTTCAACAAAAGCACTTCATCTTAAGAGAAACATAATAGATTTGTACTTGGCATTCTTTAGAGATATTTAGTGTTATTGCAATTTCTAGATATAGGGTGGAGAGGCTTGGATACTGTAGATTAAATGTTAAAACCGCATGAATAAGTCCTTTCCCAACTTGGTATGATGGTTGGGTCTCCTTTTTCATCAAATGGAATTCAACCAGGAGATCGCTTCATGAAATTTAGTTTTTTTTGGGTCTCTTTTTTCATCAAATGGAATTCAACCAGGAGATCGCTTCATGAAATTTAGTTTTTTTCTTTTTGTGTGGATGGTGGTGAGAATTTAGTTTCGAGACTAAGCTACAAGAAAATGGGATAGTTATTATATAAAAACTACTGGACATTTCCCTTGGTGTTGTACTTAATAAAATTATATTTCTACATTTTAGGAAGCGAGTGTTTTGAAGACAAGAAGGGATTAATTAATGGTTTCTATGGATAATTGTATGGGAAGATAGTTCAAGAGTTGAAGATCTCAAGAATGATCCCTCATTAGTTGTTGAGGCATACATGTGGATTGCAATGATTTTATGAGACATGCTTATGAGTTGTTGTTCAACAATTGACAATGGATACCCATGATTCAATAGTTCTAGAAGGTGGAATCTGGAAACTACACCTTTACAAAGGTTATGTAGTAACTTGATGGAGTTCAACCTTTGCTCAAAAAATTCTTTCTAAAGATTGTTTTGATTATGTTTCTTGTTGTGCTTAGTGAGTATGAGTTTACTTTTAATGAATTTTAGTTTCAATAATGTAAGCATTAAGAGGGAGTGTTGGAGTTAATGATTACATTGTTGTAATAAGATCATGATATAAGAGTAAATCGGATTTGGTTGTTATTGTTGAGAACGCATTTCCCCATTAAGTGGGAGTGTTGGAAATAATGAAGAAATGTGTTGGTCATGGGCTCATCATTGAAACCATAATAAATAATTATTGGAATNTTCTAGGTTGTATTAGCTAAATTTAGACTTCTAAGATCCATTATATATATATATATATATATATATATATATATTATAATTTCCAAGCTAATAGAACATATTATGAAGTGTGGTGTGATTGAGACTGTGAACTCAGCATCGTGTGAGCAACTGTGTGTGAACCTTGATGTGCTTATTTTTAATATAGTCCATCTGTAGCACATTGGGTAGGATTAAATCAATAGGCACTCCCATTCTAATGTTTAGGAGAATAATGTTTGGCCTTGTAAGAGCAGTAGATGAAGTCCATTGAAGCATATGCATGCAAATTCACAAAATATGCAGTTTAATACCAATGTTCGTCATGCAAATTTGATCTTTTCCCTTTCTATACTTGTGTCTTTTAAAACATGTATGTGATTCCTCTATTTCTTGTATTGTTTGAGTGTAGAATGGTAGCCTTGGTGACCCAATGTGTTTTTTACAAGCCAACTTGGGCTACATCAAGGGACACCTCCATGGTGCTCCTCCTCTTCTTTATCTACTTTGTATAAATATCAATATGTATATTAATAAAATTGTATGAGTTCATGTTACCACCTCAGTTATAGATTAACCATTTAACATATATCTATGTGACTCTGGTTTAGTCATTTGAATTCGTCATTATGTATGTAGATGGACTAGTGCCTATGATTTTTCTAGATTGCACAAGGATGACACAAGTGTACTGTCCAGATTGATTTTATGGTTGTCTTTCCAAATTTGTAATAAACATTTATTAAAAAATGAATATAATAACTAGTATTTGATGAATGGATAACTCATAGTTAATGCATGAATAAGTCATTGATGATGCAAGGATAAGGGATAGGGGTAGTTCATGGCAGACAGTGGGTGATTACAACTACACACGCATAGAGAACAAGTAACAAATAACTTGTAGCACTTAACTTATCACGAACACTTAACTTGTAACTTATCGATGTTCACCAACCACGAATAAAGTGGTTGTGCTAGTTAATTAATATTGATACTAACACTAATATATTAATATTAACAATGTTTAAGATCGATACTAATATTAATAACATTATTATCAACATTCATAACTTTTAATGTTATCAATACTAACAATAATGTTATTAATATTATAGGACGTTAATAATGCTATTATTAGTAATAATGTTGATAATAATGTGAATAATGCTATTAAGAAATATTAATATCAACCTCATGCATAACATAATCTTTTAAAAGTATTACTTTCAAACATAACCTTATAAAAAAATTACTCTTTTGTTTTCACAATTTGACATAATATTGAAACTTGATTTTTACCTTATTATTGCTTAATTAACGTTAGAATTAATGTTATGAAACATTAACATTAAAATATTAATAATAATATTAACATTAACAACATTAATGATAACATTAATAGCTTTAATAATATCACTAATAACATTAACATTAATAATATACCTCAATGCAACCTAACCATTGGGAATGTTGCAGTCCATCATAGCATAAAAGGAACTACATTGCAACATAACCCTTAATGGACATGTTAATTCCACACACTCAACATTGAACATGGTCAACCATGGTAAATATTATTCAGTTTAACTTTGCTCGACCATGGTTCCATGGTCAACAATATTACTAAAGTTGACCATATTCAACCAAAGTCACCCATAGTCAAGCATCACAAGTAATCTATGGTCAAACATCACAAAATTTAGTCAATCATAATCAACCAAAGTCATCTATAGTCAAACATCATAAGTAATCCATGGTCAAACATCGCAAACTTTAGTCAATGATCTTCAACCATGGTTGACCAAAGTCAATCATAGAAAACTATGGTCAAACCTACTAAACTATAGTCACACATGGACAAACATGACCAAAATATGGACAACTATGGCCAAACATTACCAAACCATGGTCAACCAAAATAAAACATGGTTAACCACAGTCTAACATGGTTAACCATAGTCTAACATGGTTACTCAACCATAAAGAAGCATGGTAAATCATAACCAAAAATATTCAACCATGGTCTTGACCAAGTGTAACTAATGTCCACCATATCAAACACAATGAACCATGGTCAAACATTTTGAATAATAATCAAACATTGTCAAACATTCTCAACTATTGTCAATAATGGTCAATTATAATTAACCATTATTAATCATGATCAACCATAGTTAACTATAGCTAACCATGATTAATAACATCAAGCATAATCAAACATAACCAACCAAAGTCAAGCATATTCAAGTAAAGTCAAGACCAAAATTAAACATGGTCACCTATGTTCAATATTATTTAAACATAGTCAAACATGGTTGACTTAAGTTAATCATAGTCAACCATAGTAACACGTGATCTTGACCATGGTTAACCATACCCAACCAAACTCCACCATGGACAAACATAATCAAACATGATAAGCCATAGTCAACCATGGTCTATAATAGTAAACCATGGTTAATTATGTTCAATCATGGTTCTATGGTCAACAATATTAATAGAGTCAACCATATTCAACCAAAGTCACCCATTGTCAACCATCACAAGTAATCCGTGTTTAAACATGCTCAAACATATCCAAACATGGACAGTCATAGTCTAGCATAGTTATCCATAGTTAAACAAGGTCAAGCATATTTATCCATAGTAAACCAAAAACAAACATGGTTAATTATATATAAACATGGTCAACCAATTTTAATTAATGTCCAACATGTCAAACATGATTAAACATGGTTATATATGTTGAATCATAATCAAACATTATCTAACGTTCTCAACAATAGTAAAAAAAATTCAATAAATGCCAGCTATAGTTATCAATTATTAACCATGAGAAACCATAGTCAACCATGATTAACTACAGTTAACCTTGGTCAACCAAATCAACCATAGTCAAATATAGCTAACAAAAGTCAAACATATCCAAGAAAAAGATGAACAAAATCAAACATGCCCAACCATGGTCAATAATATCCAAACGTAACAAACCATAGTCAACCATGCTTGACCTAAGTTAATCATAGTTAACCATAGTAACACGTGATCAACCATGGTCATCCATACACAACCAAAAACAACCATGAGAAAACATAATCGAAGATGATAACTCATAATCAATCATGGTCAATAATAGTAAACCATGATTAATTTGTTAGGATTGAACAAATATGAAGAAACTTGAACTTTAAAACTTTAATCCATAATAACATTGCATATAAATATCATCAATATAAATCAAACCATAGAACACAGGATATACCCTGGGAAAACCCTATACTCATTCAAAGGATAAAAACCCATCAAACGATCTTAGACTATGATTGATAAGTAGCAGAGAATGATTACAACACAATAGCATATTGCTTTCACCGAGAGCACCAGAGAGTGGAGATCGAATGGAACGTCGTATCTAACTTGCCAGGTGCACGGCACTTTAATAACAAGCCAAACTAGGTTTTAAAACAAAAATAGAATACTTTCATGCATCAATAATTTGTTAACACTTAGAACATTGATCCATCTTCAATCATGCGCCCCCCATGATCTGGCGCCAAGCTGGCACTCCATAATTATCTCCCACAAGAAGATATGTTCCTTCCATTAATTCACTAACTCTAACTGAGTGTACTGAGCTAAACTGAATGTAACTACATGAAACTAAATGGAACTAAGTATAACTGCATACAACTAAGTGTAACTGAATTGAATTGAATGTAACTTAACAAAACTGAATGTAACTGAACAGAACTGAATGTAACTGAACAGAACTAGTGCTTCTCCATCAGTGCTTATTTTCAACAATTACTTGCAAAAATTAAGGAGTTGATTCCTTAATTAACTTAACTTTGTTTACCATAACTAATACTCAATTGATATCTAATCAATTCGAGTTCACTTGGTGGCAACATATGCAATTCGAATTCTCTCTCTATCTCTGTGCCTATATTAAATATCTCTGCATCGTCCATATGTGTTTTCATTAAATAATCATCTTTATCATATCATACTCATAAGATTGTTTCCAAAGATATGATCATATGTATTGCCCCGGGTCATATAGTCACATGCTAAAGTAAATCACTCTAGGGATAGCTAATCCCTAAAGGAGAATTGTAGCACATGTTGACCATAGTAAAGTACACCACAAGACAAATTATTCTCATGGTTAGAACCATTTCATACTCATGAATTTTATTCACATGAAATACTTTCAATATATTGATAAAGATTTACTTAGTTATGTACAGATATTGACCAATCGATTTATCATAACCCATTATAATCTTATGTACTAATATGCAGCCCTATATCAGTCAAAAAATTCATTTTATGAAAGAAATATACAGCCTCATGTTCATATCTCATGAGGTAAGCATGAAGCCCTCTATATAACCAATCATGTAGTCTTATGTTCACAGTTTATGAAACAATCATGATGCCCTAAATCTCATGTCTTATGAATGATGTTTTCAACCATATACTAGTCCTACATAAGTCTTAGATCAGTCTTATATCATCTGGCAAAATTAGAACTCATGAGATTGATAACTTTCCAATAAAGATAGGAACAACAATGTATAAGCTAAACACAATTCCAAGTCCAAGAATACATATTGTAATAAAACATAATCTGATTTTATAAAAGCATATGATAATTAAATAATCATGTAGCCCAACATTCATATCTCATGAATCAATCATGCAGCTCTATATTCATATTTTTATGAAACAACCATGTAGCTTTATATTCGTATCTTTTATGAAACAATCATGCATCCTCTAAATTCATATTTTATGAACAATATTATGTATCCTCTATATTCATATTTTACCAAATAATCATGCATGCTCTATATTCATATCGTTTATGAAACAATCATGCATCCTTTGTATTCATATTTTATAAAATAATCATGCATGCTCTATATTCATATCTTATGAACAATCATGCATCCTCTATTATATTAATGTAATGAAAACATTCAAAAGCATATAGATCTAAATAGCATATAATAATAATAAAAAATCGGGTACTTATCATTTTATTGTTTTGCACGCTCCCTCTTGATCTCTACTTCCTTGTGGAGATTACTGTAGTCCATCGATCTTGATCTCTTTGCAAATTTGAGTGCATGCAGGAGGTAAAAAATCTCTGCGTGAAGAAACCGGATCCCATGCAACCCGAAACAAATGTTCTTTAGATGAGATCTCAACTCTATGAGGCTCTCATTATACACAAGATCCATTGAATAATGATAATATCCAACTTACAGCTCTTGTGGTTGTTCCATCAATTGGTCCACTTTGAGAAAACGACCATAACACGAACTCTAAGAATTTCGTCTTTGAATACCTGATCGTATCTCTCAAATAGTTGTGGGTTTTTGAAATATTCTCACGAATAAGATAAATATACCCATTTCGGAAGTGGGTTTTCAACCGGGTTGTATGATTCCTCACGGATTGATCAAAACTTCTCCACAAAATTTGTCTCCTGAAAAGTGACGAAAATGGTGCATATTGACTTGTTCTTTACTATCACCCTACATAAAGAGTCCTCACTCACTGAGGTCAAGTAAACATCTAGATCATTCTCCTCAAGAATGATTCACACTCTTGCCTTCAATTTGGAAGTATCTTCAAATTGGTCTTCTGGTTGAATGGAGATTGATGCCATGGCTCCAAGCTCTTTGCTCAATACTTCTCAAGATCACGTAGACTTTAGTTGCTTGTGCAAACTAAGCTCTTGCATGCCCTTGCTCTGATACCATGTTAGTGATTGAGCAAAATATGAAGAAGCTTGAACTTTGAAACTTTAATCCATAATAACAGTGCATATAAATCTCATCAATATAAATCAAACCATAGAACACAGGATATACCCTTGAAAAACCCTCTACTAATTTAGAGGATAAAAACCTAGAAAACGATCTTAGAGTATGATTGATAAGTAGTAGAGAATGATTACAACACAATAGCAAATTGCTTTCACCGAGAGCACCAGAGAGTGGAGATCAAATGGAACATCGTGTCTAACTTGTCAAGTGCATAGAACTTTAATAACAAGTCAAATTAGGTTTTACAACAAAAATAGAATAGTTTCATGCATCAGTAATTTGTTAACACTTAGAACATTGATCCATCTTCAATCATGCACCCCCCATGATCTGGTGCCAAGCTGGCACTCCATAATTATCTCCCACAATAAGATATGTGCCTTCCATTAATTAACTAACTCTAACTGAGTGTACTGAGCTGAACTGAATGGAACTACATGCAACTGAATGGAACTTAGTGTAATTGCACACAACTAAGTGTAACTGAACTGAACTGAATGTAACTGAACTGAACTGAATATAATTGAACTGAACTGTTGTAACTTAACAGAACTGAATGTAACTTAACAGAACTGAATGTAACTGAACAATAATTAAATGTAACTGAACATAACTGAATGTAATTGAACTGAACCGAATGTGACTGAACAGAACTGAATGTAACTGAACAGAACTAGTGCTTCTCCATCAGTGTTTATTTCCAACAATCACTTTCATAAATTAAGGAGTTGATTCCTTAATTAACTTAAATTTTTTTACCATAACTAATACTCAATTGATATCTAATCAATTCGAGTTCACTTGGTGGCAACATATGCAATTCAAATTCTCTCTCTATCTATGTGCTTATATTAAGTATGTCTACAAGGTCCATATGTGTTTTCATTAAATAATCGTCTTTATCATATCATACTCATAAGATCGTTTCCAAACATACGATCATATGTATTGCCTCGGTTCATATAGCCACGTGCTAAAGTAAATCACTCTAGGGGTAGCTAATCCCTAAAGGAGACTTGTAGCACCTATTGATCATGATTAGCCGTACATCACATAGGATATCTACTTTACATAGTAAAGTACACTACCTCACAACATGAGGATATTTGTAGAACTTGATATTACTCACAAGTCTACTGTCTTAATAATACTCACAATACTCAGCTTGATATTACTCATAATATTTACTGACTTGGTATTACTCACAAGTCTATTGTCTTGATATTAGTCACAAGACTCAACTTGATATTACTCACAAGCTTTATTGACTTTATATTACTCATAAGACTTATTGACTTGATATTACTCATAAGTCTATTGGCTTGATATTACTCAAAAGACTCAGCTTGATATTACTTACAAGCTTTACAACATCAGCACCTCAATCATATGAGGATATTTGTAGGACTTGATATTACTCACAAGACTAGAGAATGACTCTTGATGTTGTAATCTCAACATAATTATATTCAACCACGATTCCATGGTCAATAATATTACTAGAGTCAACCATATTTAACCAATCACATGAAATCCATGGTCAAACATCGCAAATTTTAGTCAAACATAGTCAACCTAAGCCAATCATAGAGAACCATGGTCAAACATGCTCAACCATAGTCAAATATGGACAACCATGCTCAAACATGGCTAAACCATGGCCAATAAGTCAATCGTAGTAAAAATTGATTGACCATAATTTAACATGGTTATCCATAATAAAACATGATAAACATATTTATCCATAGTCAAGTACAAACAAACATGGTATATCATAAACAAAAATGGCCAACCATTAAGTTTAACTAATGTCCACCATGTCAAACATGATCAACCATTGTCAACCAATTTTAGCTAATGTTCACCATGTCAAACACGATCAAACATGGTCAAGCATGTTGAATCATAATAAAACATTGTCAAGCATTCTTAACTATGGCCAATCATGGTCAACTAAATGTCAATTATAATTAACCATTATTAACCATGGTCAATCATAGTCAACCATTTTTAATATAGTTAACCATGCTTAATAACATCAACCATAGTTAAACATATACAACCAAAGTTAAACATATTCGAGCAAAGTTGACAAAAATTAAACATGGTTAACCATGGCCAATATTATTCAAACATAGTCAACCATAGTCGACTTAAGTTATTCATAGTCAATCATAGTAACACATGATCAATCATACCCTAACCAAACTCAACCATTGACAAACATAATCAAACATGATCAAACTTAGTCAACCATGGTCAATAATAGTGAACCATGGTTATTTATGCTCAATTATGGTTCCATAGTCAATACCATTATTAGACTCAACCATATTCAATACCATTATTAGAGTCAACCATATTCAACCAAAGTTACCCATAACTAAACATCACAAATAATCAACAGTCATCCATCATGGACATTAGTCAACCATCTTCAACCATGGTGAAACATAGTCCACCAAAGTCAACCATAGAGAACCATGGTCAAACATGGAAAGCCATGGTTAAACATGGCTAAACCATGATCAACCAAAGTCAACCACCTATGTCAAGCATGGTTTACCATAGTTTAGCATGGCTATCCAAAATTAAAGTCAAACATAATTATCCATACTCAACCACAAGTAAACATGGTTAATTATAAACAAACATGCTCAACCAAGT
Source organism: Pseudotsuga menziesii (assembly GCA_001517045.1). NCBI lineage: Eukaryota > Viridiplantae > Streptophyta > Pinopsida > Pinales > Pinaceae > Pseudotsuga > Pseudotsuga menziesii. Next base: position 458,410 of record LPNX011033485.1, on the reverse strand, counting down.
TTAACTAATGCCCACCATGTCAAACAAGATCAACCATGATCAAGCATATTGAATCATAATTAAACATTATCAAACATTCTCAACTATAGTCGATCATGGTCAATCAAATGTCAAATTTAGTTAACCATTATTAACCATCTTCAACCATCATCAACCATTGTTAACTATAGTTGACCATGATCAACAAATTCAACCATAGTCAAATATAGCCAACCAAAGAAACATATTCAAGAAAAAGTTGACCAAAATCAAACATGCTCAACCATGCATAACATTATTCAAACATAGTGAACCATAGTTAACCCAAGTTAATCATAGTCAACCATAGTAGTTTAACACATGACCAACCATGGTCAACCACACCCAACGAAACTCAACCAAGGAGAAACATGATCATTCATACTCAACCATGTTCAATAATAGTAAGCCATGATTACATGGTCGGTAATATTACTAGAGTTAACCACATTCAACCAAAACACCCATATGGAAACAACATAAGTAATCCATGGTCAACCATTACAAACTTTAGTCAACCATATTCAACCATGCCGAAACATAGCCAACCAAAAATTTAACCATAGAGAACCATGGTCAAGCATAGTCCAACAGGGACAACTATGGTCAAACATGACCAAACCATGGTCAACCATAGTCGAACATGGTTGACCATAGTCTGACATGGTTATCCATTATCAAATGTATTTATCCATAATCAACCACAAACAAATATGGTTAATCATAAACAAACATGGTCAACCTTAGTCAATCAAGTTTAATTAATGCCCACCATGTCAAACATGATCAACTATGGTCAAACATGTTGAATCATAATCATACATTGTAAAACAATCTCAACTATAGTCAACATGATCAACTAAATGTTAACTATGGTTAGCCATAATTAACCATTATCAAACATGGTCAACCATGCTTAAATATAGTTAACCATGGTCAATAAAATAAACCACAGTTAAATATAGCCAACCAAAGTCAAACATATTCAAGAAGAAGTCAACCAAAATCAAGCATGGTTAACTATGGTGAATATTAGTCAAACATAATCAATGATTGTTCACCTAAGTCTATCATGCTCAACCATGGTTGTCTAAAGTCAACCATTTTTGTTCATAATCAACCATATCCAAGTAAATTCAACCATGGTCAAACATAATCAAGCATGGTCAACCATACTCTTTTGTCAACAACAGTCCACCATGGTCAATTGTGATAAACAATAGTTCAATGGTCAAAAAACTACCAAAGTCAACCACAATATATTAAAGTAACCATAATAAAACATAGCAAAATAAGGTCAAACATGCTCAACCATATTCAAACATTGTCAATCACTATCGAACATGATCAACCATAATTAAGAAAACTTAAACATTTTTAAATGTAGTTATAAATATATTTATAAATTTATAAATTTATAACTATTAATAAACATAAATATAAACTAAACAAAGGTGGCAGTGAATAATGAGTGAATACCATGGTTCCCATTTCGTACAGTGGGTACACTTAGCCTTACCTAAACATTAGGTAGGGTGGGGAGTAACATACATTCATACTTTTAATAAGGATCTTGCAGGAAAATCCCTTTGGAACTTCCTTACCAAGAACAACATGTGCAGTCGCATACGAGGGGCAAAGTATATTGTGCTTGGGAATTCCATAGATTGGATTAAGAGCGCGAATAACTCCATTTATCTACATCTAATCAATGGAAGACACTCTCATTAGCCTTCCCAATCATAGGTTATTAGTTGGCTTGAAATTTGGACTTGAGAACTCAAGTTAGAACTATCCCATATGCTCTAATGGGGGGTGGTCCGGAGCTTCATCTACCATATGACTTAGTTAGATACTTGTAGGAAAGATGGTTGCACACTCTCAATCAATTTGTGATTGTGTACCATACAAGCCTATGGAGGCAAGGTTGGATTTCTCTATAGGAACTTGATCTTGTTGTGTTTTGGGTTGATTGTTAGGGATCTTATGAAAGACCCTTGCAAAATGCTCACATTAGACATACTCAAGAAGTGAATGAGTTGTTGTGTGAGTTTCATAACTTTGGGGGATAATTTACAACCCATTTGGGTTGTCTTGCTTGTTTGGAGGTTCCTCACATGGAGGATTCTTGCTAGTGGAAGAAGCTTTGGGGGATGAAGGCCCCTCCCAAAATTATGATTTTCTATTTGTTTCCGCTTAAAAGATGGGTACAAACTTGGGATAGACTTCAGTGATAGAACATAGGTGAGCCTGAAATTTGTATGCTATGTAAGAAAGAGACTAAGTTCAATGAACACCTTTTCCTTCACTCCTCTTTTTCAAAACAAGTTTGGTCAAAGATCTCACATGTATTGAAAATTCAAGGTCTTTGGAAGTTGGAGTTAGCGGATGCTTGTTTTTCTTGTTTTTTTCCAGAAGAGACTTGAAACCATTTCGCCCCTTCCACTTCTTATGTTTTGGAGTATATGGATTTCTTTGAATTCAATTATCTTTGACGATAAAGTTGCCCTTCCTTTCATTACAATAGGTTGAATCCTTTGACGAATATATACTTATTTTCCTATGATAAACCAAGTCACATGATTAGTTAATTAAAAATTGATAAGACTAGAGCATGGTATTTTTTCTATGGAGAATATCATAGCGAGGATCGATCTTGTGGCATTGGATTCCTCTTGTTTTTGGATGATGCTCATCATTTTGTTGGAAGAGCTATCCTTGGTGCATGTACACAACTATCCAGAATTCTCATCTCATTTTTATCTTCTTCAACTGGAATTGGAAGCACAAGTGAACTCACTATAGTTTTTTGGGGATCCAATGCAAACAATAAGATGTATTAATGATTAGGTCCAAGTATAGGATGCTAGTTTGCATAATCTAGAAAAGCTACTCCATGAATTGAGACAACAATTTATCCTCTCACTTTCTCCCATATATATCGAAAACTTAATGTGGAATCTGATTCATTGTCTAGTCCCATCCCATAAATAGGAATCTAATCCCATCCCAAGTAATAGACCTTTAGCATTTTTCAATAATGATCATTTATAGATGGAAGTTGTATAGTCGCAAGTCAATTACTTAATCTATTATGGTTACACGAAGATATATGAAGTTTATACTTTGTGTTGGGCACCTGACAATTGTATTTTCCTTACTCTCTAATGGAAATTATGTTTTTTTCTCAGTATATATATATATATCCTTATTTTTATAATAAAATGGTATAAGAAATATTATTTTCTTTACTCTCTAATGGAAATTATGTTTTTTCTTATAAAAAAATTATATATATATATATATATATATATATCCTTATTTTTATAATAAAATGGTATAAGTAATATTGATTTATTATTTTATTTTTATTTCTTTATTTTTTATTATATGCTTATTTACTAATAATTATATTTTAATTTTGTTATTTATAAATAATTATAAATATATAAATTTACAAATATATATTTATAACTTTATAATTATTTATAAATAAAAATTAAATTATTTTTATTTTATAATAAAATAATATAAAGATTATTGATTTATTACTATAATTATTTTTCTTATTTTGTGAAACAAAGCATTGGACAATTCCTAAAACACCGTGTGGAAAGGATTTGACATATTTGTGACACTACGAGCGTTAATGATGAAGGTCACTTACTCTTAGAATGTCTTGCATATACCCATTATATCAAAGGTTTATAATCTTTGTTACAATACAAACTTACCTATCCTTCTAACATGTCAAAACTATGGCGACTTGGGACGCTTGTTTCTAAACATATTGAGCATAGAAATAAATTTTTACAACAATCCAACTAAAAAAAATTCCTAAGGTCTAATAGACTAAAGTTGGTCTCGGTGGATGTTAACCACCACCACCACCACCATCATCATTTTTAATTATATTTTTTATCTTTTATTTATATTATTTTTGTTTGTTTGTTTACATATTTTTATTTATTTATATTGATTGTCTATATTTTTCCTTTCGAAATAATTATTTTCATGTTTTATAATAATAATAATTCGCCAATCACCCCCTGTGGTTTGGTATATCGGTCACTCTGCGTTCTGTTAAGGCACGGAGGCTGTTAAGCAGGTCACAGGTTTAAACCTCCTGGTGCAGAAAGACGGCTTCCTGTGTCTTGGGGGGTCGGGTAGGCTGCCCAAGGGGTTATAGAGATAGCAATAGGAATCGACCCCGTGTCACGTGAGTACGAAACTGGCTAGTTGTCAACTCCCCTTGTATAATTCACCAATCCTTCTCCTCACACTAGTCGTTAACTAACACACCCACATTTTTAAAAGTGGTTGATATACGTCAACTAATTCTATTTTCCATTCTTTTTAAATATAATGACATCGATTGACGTATATCAAACACTTTAAAAAAAAAATTTGAGTTAATATTAAAGTACACATAAAAAATAGTTGTTTATGAAAATATAGTTGATATAACTTCCCTATTATGCAATGAATTGTTCTCATTGTAAGATTCACTCTTGAGATTAAAAACCATACACAGACATTCTGAATTGATTTCGGAATATTAATAAGCTTCATTTTTTAATTAAAAAAAGATGTTGAATTTTTATTTTTTTAAGTAATGCATTTTACCACATAATATATAAACATTGTGTATTATATATATATATATCTAAACATTGTGTATTATTATAAACATTGTGTATTATTGTGTATTGTGTATTATATATATATATATATATATATATATCTAAGATTTCAATTGATGTAATATAATATTAAAAACTAAAAACAATAATTTAATATATATGGTAGGGTTAAATATTTATGTACACCCCCACAAGACGGGTGCACAATCCTGGCAATACAAATGATACTGAAGTTGGAATGGAGATGAGAATTGGTTGCCAGGTTGAACATGGTGTACTAGCTATCCAAGAGGGGAGCGCCTTATATACTGGACAGACTTTCCCTCAGGAGGGGGCCTGTCAAATGGGCACCGTCGGATGAGAGATCCAACGGTACCCATTTGACAGGCTCCCCTCCCGAGGGAAAGTCTGTCCAGTAAATAAGGATTGCCATCCAAGAGGTGGACAATCTCCTTTCATTTGCTTTTAGCTCCTCCTCCCCTTGCATTAATGGAAACTAAAATGGATTGAGCATATGAGTATGAACCTAAGTGGGGCAGTCATGACACAATCAAGAAGTAGTACAGGACATTAAAGAGGAACCGTGTAAACATAATGGGTTTGATTTGTTGGGAAGGAAGGATGGGTATAAGCTCGATCCCAAAACAATTGAGCTCATATTTGCTAGTATTTTTTATCCTGGTGTAAGACTAAATTGGGGGAAGCACATAATGAAGACTCATCTAGTTCATCCAAAGAGTCAAGCACAGAAGATGGTGAGGGGGGACAGAGACCTCAAGTGGGAATGACACTCGGCTAAGTATTAACTATCTGCCTTCTCATCCACCATTAAATTAGAGATAGAGGAAGCGGAGTAGGAATTCCAAACAAAAAGAGATTTCGTTCCAGAGCTCCAAAATTCAAAAGGGTTTTAGGAATAGCTCTAGAACCTATCCAATACTAGAGGATGACTTTCTCTTATATCCAACAAAACCCTTGATTTGTATTGGTCAATGAATTTCATTCTCGTTAAGGTTTTGTCTGAGAGGGGGTAGCCAACAAAGAAATTGTGTAATAGCTTACAGATCTCAAAGCTAACCTAGTGCCATAGAAACCAATAAGGGTCCAACTCCAATTATTATATATTGGCATGACACGTGAGAGTAGAGTTCGATGTGCAATAGCTAGGGGAAAATGAAATAGCCTCCACACACCAAATCATAGAATTAGAGGATGATAATAGAGACACTCATCCCATTAATTACATGGATTTGAAAATTCCTTCTATGTCCAAAAGATGAATGGTTGGATTTGTTTATCAAGTTTGGTTTTTTATTTTCAATTTTCTATGGATAAGTTCAGGTAGTACCACAAGGATTCTTAAGTAATTTTATAGTTTTGTTGATATATCAAAGAATGTAATATGTATAAATATAGTCAAGATAGACTTTTTGAAAACACTAGCTTGGGTTCTTCCTTGTTTCCCATAGAGCAAGACCCCTAGAGATATACGGCTTGCCTCAGTTGGGTTTTGGTTAGACAATGAATGATCCAGTGTACATTGTCCTTCAGTCTAAGTCTAGTTTCCCTTTAGATAGACTAGACTCAAGACCTCTTTTGTATTGTTTTGCATTTTATTAGTAATAGAATCATGACAAATCCTTACTTGCAAAAAAAAACATATGTATTTACAAATAATGAAATAAATGGGATGATATAGTCAGTAACTCCTTGCCTTTGTCACCCTTTGAATCCCTATATGATTCAATGTTTTAATCATTTCCCTCCCATAAATGGATCAAGGAATGGGGATTCTCTCTTTAGCTAAGGAAGTGGTTGCCTTCCATGCTCTCATCTCATAGCTCATAAAATCGATTGTCCAGCCTCTCCTTTCCCATTTCATGAAAAAAAATCATGTCATTATTGAGGTTATCCTCCTTGTGGTTTCCCCCATCATAAATCTTGACATTTATTGAGATGGGTTTTATTTGTCAATTCACAAGTTTATGGCCATCCTTCAAGTCTCTAGATATTTGTATGTAGAAAAACTAAAGAAATATAAGAATCTCATTTTATATGCCTTCGTCTTTGGACTAAGTGAAGACAAAGGATCTTATTTTTAGAAATGGGCCTTAATTAATGGGCTCGAGAGGAATGTACTTAAATCAATTATTTCAAAACTCTAATCCAGAAATTGATGCACCCATGATTTTCATTTTGGGTGAGACTCCCACATTCCCCCATACACTATTGGGATGACGATTCCCTTGGAACAATATCCAATTCCCTTGGAATGTATATTAAAAGATATGAACTTAAATATAGTGTGTTTGCTTGTAGTCGAATATGTGTAGAATTAGATTTGGAGAAAGCTCTTCTTGAAGCAATCAAGATTAGCTTGGATAACTAGAGCCATATCCAAAAGTTTGATTGTGAGTGAATCCCTTTTAATTCCAAGATTTATCTTACATATAGGCACTTACCAGATGATTAAAAGAAAGCAACTCCCCTTCCAACTCGAGCAAAAAAGGATGATCAATGACAAGTTGTGAAGAAGAAAATGGGATCCAATGCAAAAACCTCCTCGACATCTCAAGGCTCTAAGAGAAAAACTTCAACAAACAATAGGTTCATATGTTCTCACTTAGCTTGAAGAAACATATCCACCCCAGCTCATCCCTTGGCCTCTTTTATTCCCTCAAAAATTATTCCATCTCCAACATGTACAATAGAAGCCTCTCTTAAAGCATAAACTAATGAAATTGCTTCTAATCCAATCAATATACGACCATATTTTTTTAATGTCTCTTATCCATCGCTCCTTTCTAATCGCCAAGTTAACTCCAATCTCTCATCTTCCCTGAATTTATTATTGGATGGAAAGATGCCCCTTAAATTTTGGAATTTTGACTCATGGTGTAATATCAAGGAAAAAATCTCAATCTATTGATGGGGAGGAACTAGAGGAAGAGAAACTTCCTAAGAAACTTGGAAGAAAATCATATAAGGAGAAAAGAGAAGAAATAAAAAACGAGAAAAGGAATTTGGGTCTTGCACTAATCTCTCAAGGAGTTTCAAGAGGACTCTTCATGGCCTGGAATAGCAATTTTCTCAAGTGAGTGTAGGCCAAAACTACTCGACAACATATCTATGTGGATCTAAAATGTAGACTATCATGTATAAGCACTACAATATCTTTCACGTTTATGCACCCATGCATTATAGAGAAAAACAAGATTGTTCATCTTCCATTGAAGATAGGAAAGTCAAATAAGCACTGAACATACCATCCTAGTAGTGGATTTCAACATGGTACTAAATACAACTGAGAAAAATGGTGCAGTATAATCCACAACCACTTTGCAGAACAAGTGGAAGATTTAATAATTAAATGGGATCTTATTGACATAAAACCTAAGACAAGTAGGTTCACTTAGTCAAATAAAAGAACTATTTTAATCCATTTTGTCGCAATCTTGGATCTCTTCCTATTCACTAGTGTTTTTTAAAAGAAGGTATGGAAATTAACTCCAAAATCCTTCCATTAGCAATATCAAAATAAGCCAATTTATTTTCACAATTGTTAGGTTGAAAATTATGGCCCTTTCCCTTTAGATTAAATTCATTCTACTAATAGGGCTAGAGAGTATATCATTATTATTGATATATGCAAATCACAATTTTAAGGTTCACTTGGATTCATATAGGAATCTAAGCTTAGATCAACAAAGAGGGATTTGAAAGACTAGGAAAGAACAAACTCCACAGATTCAACATTAGAAAGAAAGATGGATCCATGACAACTTGAATACCTACAACATGCAAGAAGAAGTGGAGATACCTCTAAAGACTCGAATAAAATAAAGAATATTTATATATAGAAATCCACAGTAGGAATTCATAAACGAAGAGGAGCATTGGTGCCTCAAATTGCATAGCCGATGGATTTCAACACATGATAAAAATACAAATTATTTCCATAAACAAGACAGGGCCTAACATCAGCACATTAACATCTCTAAAATACATAATGAGTGGTATGCAAAATGGGGTTCCTTTGTCGAGATAAAAGGATGAAGCTTAGGCTCATTTCAAGGCCCTTTATATAGGGGAAGAAGAGGCGAACCCATAGGTTATCAGTATAATTCTCCAAGGAATCTCAAGGTTGATGATGAAAGAAGACGATCCAATATTTGAGAAGGATATTATAGAGGAAGAAATTATAGAATCCATTTGTGATCAAGAACCATCCAAGGCACCAAGCCCTAACGGTTTCACTATATCCTTTTATTGAGCATGTTGGTACATAATCAAATTATATTTAATCATGATTCTTTGTTGGGAAAAAAAGGAATAATAAAGTAGCTAGGGGCACTAATGCCAATTTCTTAGCCTTAATTCCAAAGGAATCCACTCCCTCTACATTTCCTTGATTCCGCTTAATTTCTTTATGTAGCACCTCATACAAGATTCTTTCAAATATATTAGCTAACCAACTAAGAATAACGATCCCATGCATCATATTAGAAAACCAAGGAGATTTCATAGAGCAATGTCAAATTCTAGAAAACATCACCTTAGTTTATGAATCCATCCATCTAGAAAGAGCATAGGAGATAGATGCATGATTATCAGAATGGACATTTACAACATGTTCATCATCATCTCCATGTTGGTTCTCACGGCTTATACATATTCCCTTAATCGTATATTGATGATACTTGTATCAATGATTCCAAAGAGAGTGAGAGGAATATATCTTGTTACAGTTACAATTGTTGGTACCAAAGGTTCTTTGCGGGTAACCTCTACTCGTCATATCAAGGGAGTTGACCATTCAAGGCAGATAACCATCAACTAACATCACCTTGTCGGATCAAGGGATTTGACCATTTAAGAGAGCCTGCCACTAACTAAAACATTCCTTGATCGTGTCCACTATGGATTTCATATCCATGTCCTATGGATAATTATAACTATTATGGTCCTATGGTTGCTAGTTTGGCCCATATCCAAACCTATTTGTAGATGGTATATTAGATTGGTCTATTATCATAGGATAATCAAGGGATCATTGCATCATTGTGCTATTTTGGAGCTTACTCATTATGGTTAAGTGCTAATGGTGTCTATTGACACCGTAGATGCTACCTAGAAATGTTTGTTTTCTTATGTTGTGTATTGTATGTTCCAACAATGTACCATAGCTTGATGGTTTGATATTAAGGGTTTTTTAGAGTGAATGGGTTCCATTAAACATTGGTGGTTTGATGATTTTGGCCTTAAAATCCGCACTAGGAATCCATACTAGCATAATTACATCATTTACATAATTTTTATTGAATGCATTCCAAGACAAAATTTGGGGTATTACAATCCCCTCCCCCTTGGAATAGCACCATCATTGGTGCTTGCTCAAAACTAGAACAAAAATGCATATGCCTCTCTCATGGCATCCTCTAACTCCCATGTAGCCTCATCGGGACCAAAGTGCTTCCATTTCACCTTTACCTGTATGATGGCTCAGTTCTAGAGCAATGTCACCTTCTTGTCTAGGATGCATATGTTATAGTTTTCACTTTAATCAAATGTGTTAGATTTATAAACTAATGCAATAGGATCACTGAAATATATTCAAGGACAACACAAAAGAGACACAAAGATTTTATCCTAGGAAAACCATCTCTCAAGAGAAACCCAACAACTTCTTCAGTATATATTTGTGATGACTTAGTATAATGTCAAACAAAGATAGAAAAATAAAGAGATAAGATCATTTCTACAACTTCTTCTTCTTCTTCCCAATGAACTCTTATTTCTCCTCTCTTGGAGTGAACATTCTTTCACTTGTTGTGTGTCCAAATGAGGGAGGGTGCCTCCCTAGTTATACTCTTTCATGTGGGTGACCTTTTCCCAACTGGGACGATTTGCTTGACTGTGCCAACTTCTCTTATGGGAGACCAAAAATAAATTTTACATTATTATTTTGGGGACTAATGCCTCGCCTGAAAATGAATGTTTTACCTCGATATTCTTACATGACCAAGTATAATAATAACATATATGAATGGAGGAAAAACATATTCGAAGGAGGTACAATAATAATAGGATAATAACAAAAATAACAATACAACAAAATTAAAAATATCTTATAATGTATTCTTCCAAAAACACTACCTCTTAACAAGGAAGGTATTCTTCCAACCCAGCCATCACTACAATTGGACACAATATTTGGACATCGTCATCATCGTTGGTCATCATCATCATTGGATCATCATCATCACTGGATCATCATCAACAATGGATCTACTGCAGCAACTCTCATCTCGCCGACCATTGACTAGTGACATCTCTCAAATCTATATGTCATGAGAAGTTCTACGTAACCAACCATATTCCATGATGGATGTAGGCCTACATCCCATCTAGGGAATCATCAACTATAGGGCCAACCCTTTTTCATGTTGGATGTAGGTCAACATATACATACAGTGCCAACGCTTTTTCATGCTGGATGTACCTCGTACGTTGCCAACCCTTTTTCATGTTGGATGTACATATCTGCAGTGTCAGTATTTTTTCATATTGGATTCCTATCTCTGCAGTGCTAATCCTTTTTCATACTGGATGCATATCTATGCAGTGCCAATCCTTTTTCATACTGGATGAAGGCCTATATCCTTCTAAGACTTCATAAACTACAGTGTCAGTCCTTTTTCATACTGGATGCATGCCTAGATCTTTGTAGGACTTCATCGACTACAATGCCAGTCCTTTTTAATATTGAATGTAGGCCTAGATCCTTCTAGGACTTCAACAACTATAGAGACAATTCTTTTTCATACTTGATGTAGGCCTAGATCCTTCTAGGACTTCATAAACTAGATTTAGGCCTAGAACCATCTAGGAATTCATCATCTACGTAGTGATACTTTTTCATTTGGATGTAGGAAACCACTTCGACTCATCACTCCCTCTTGCGATAGACATCAATCTACACAACTCCAAGCTTGTCCCTGAAGTACTCAAACTTCACTCTTTCCAGAGGCTTGGTCAAGACATCGACTATCTACATGTTTGTCACAACATAATGAAGCTTCACTGCTCCTCTCTACACCATATCTTCAATATAGTGATACTTGATCTCGATATGATTTGACTTGTCATGGAACACCATTTTCTCAGACAACTTCACACAACTCTAGTTGTCATAGAAGATACAAGTCGCCTCTATCTCGAGATCAAACAAATATGACAGTAGCCTCCATAACAATATTTCCTCACAACTAGATGAACAAGTTTCAATGTACTTTACCTTGGTTGTACTAAGTTCCACACTCGACTACTTCCTGTTAAACCATGAGATCATACCAGATCCCAAACTGAAGTAGCATCCTAAACTGTTTTTCCTATTTGTGGCATTACCTTCCCAATTTGAATCAACATAACCATGCATGTTAATCTTTTTATCTATCACATACTTCAGCCCATACTCAATTGTACCCTTCATGTACCTCAATACATGTTTTGAAGTAACTAGATGAACACGTCTTAGATTTGTCAGAAACTGGTTCAATGTGTTCACAACAAAGCATATGTTTGGCATCGTGTTCATCAAGTACATCAACAAACCAATCATTTGTCTATACATCATGGAATCAACTATTTCTAAAGAATAATCACACAATATATTCAAGTTTGATGCCATGGGTGTTGCAATGGGATTGCATTCCATCATTTTGAACCTCTTTAGAATCTCTACTCCATACTTTCCTTGAAAAAGGAATATCCTATCTAAACTATGCCACACCTCCACTCCTAAGAAGTAGTGCATCATCCACAGGTCCTTCATTTCAAACTCTACGAAAAGCATCCTCTTTGTATTTGCAACGAGCTCATCCTCACATGTTAAGAACACGTCATCTACATATAGTATGATTATCATGGGTCTTCCATCCTCAACCTTGAAGTAGAGATTAGAATCTACTTTACCCTTGATAAAGCCTAAGGTCATCAAACAACTATCCATCCTGCCATACCATGTCTTGGGTGCCTACTGCAAACCATACAAGGAATTATTTAACTTGCACACTTGAGTCTATCTATCATGTTTCTTGTTTAATTTAGAAAATATTAGGATCCTCGGGCCTGAATGAATTCACTATGAAAAATAGGTTGCAGAAGAGAGAGACAATTCAGTGTAAACTGATCAAAATATTCATGGCAAATCACATGCACATGGAAACCAAATTTGTCAGCAAAACATTACATCAATTATCATTAACATGTATGTGATACAATGGTGCTAGAATAGGAAAAATTCAAATGCCCTAGGTAGGATTCGAATTCACCAACTTGTTCCGACTACGATGCTAACTCAGTGTGGGAAAATCACCGCTAGAGCTCACTAATGCAACTCCGGTCAACTAAATCAGTTCATAGACAGTTGAATGATCTAGGTAGGTGATAAAATGCACCTAACCTCCCTTAAATCATAAAAACGGGCGCTATGCTGACTGAAAGTGAACTAATTGATAGGAATCATAGTATAATTGAACACCGACTAGGGTCAATTGTTAGTGATTGCTGGTGGAACTCAGAGTGGGTCCCCAAATTATAGGGATTGGTATCTGGAGCTCCTAAAATCATGTATACATGTGTATTAAGTGTTTGGTGGACTCTAGATAAGTCCCCCATGGCACTAGTGAAGTGGCAATGACCTCCTGAGCTAGGAAAATACAAATAGACTATGGTGGTTAAGGGAGGATTAATTAATTAATCCTAACACCCCCCCTTAATCCTAAATTGGACAACCTGGGCCCTGGAAACTAATACCAAAGGTCACCCATACAATCTAAATGCAAAAAATGTTTGCTTAACAAACCGAGGAAATGAAGAAAACCTCATGGGACCCCCCCTCCCCTCAAAATAAGTAGGAAAACTAAGAACAATAATTAAATCATGCCTTTATACCAAGATGAGATTCGAGATAGATAAATATGTTTTCATGAAATACTTGGTGAACATGTCTGCAAACTTACTCCTCTGTAGAGCAGTAATGTAGAATGATTGCCTTACTATGCACTATTTCCCGAATGTAGTGAATGTGGACTTCAATGTTCTTGGGTTGTTGCTTCTAAATTGGATCACTGGATATTTTTATTGCACTCTGATTATCACAAAATAGTTCTATTGAAGAAGTGTGAATTCCAAACCCTGTCAAAATCCCATGTGGCCAAACTACCTAAAGTTGCATTCACAGCCCCCCAATACTTTGATTCTGTTGAAGAGAGAGAAAGAGATGCTTACTTCTTGCTTGACCAACAAATTGGTCTAGATCCCAACATGAACACAAATCCCAATGTAGATTTCCAATCAGTACCATCACCATCCCAATATGAATTCATAAAACCAATCAGATGTAGTTGTGCACCAATAGAAAATTGGATCCCAAACTCCCTCGTACCTTACACATAATGCAATATGCGCTTTGTTGCTTTTCAATGCAACTCATGTGGCTCCTGCATGTTTATTGAAACAACACTCACAACATAATATAAATCTGGACTCAAATGGGTGAGTTACTGATCTAGGAGGATATTGGCAGCCACCCACCTATTCCTCTTGGACCCCCACCACTGTTTCTTTCAGTTTTTCAGTTTCCTTAATTGTAGCACAATTTACTATTTTTGGCAGTTTTCGGGTCCTAAACTTCCGGAGCCATTTTGAGGCCCTAAACAACGTTTTTTTGGCATCGAATGGTCAGGCAAATATGAGTCCATTTTAGACTTGATGTTTTTCATTTATGGATGTAGTCTTTAAACAGATCTTTCTAACAATGTATCATGTGCGTCAAACGGAGGTAGTATGCTAAAGTTACGACCCCAAGAAATTGATGTACCAAGTTACCCAACGGGGCCCACATTAAGGCATTTCACCTCCTAGGGTTAGGTTTTTGGATGTGTAGGGTTTCCATTGTTTCTCAATAATATATAGGCCTTCGAGCCTCATTGTAACACAGAGTTCAGAGGCATGTAGCCGCCACATCTCTTCTCAGAGATAAGATACCAGCACTCTAGCTAGTTTATTTCCATTTTGTATGTAAACAAGTTTTAGTTATTGATTAATGACATGAAGTGTTATTTCCACTGCATATTTGTTTCTATGGTTATTTGTGTATTTTGTTGCATTCCTGCATAATTCCGGATCAGTTACAATACGCTACCAATAAGTTGTTTGTAGAGTGTACTGTCAACCAATGGTGTGGAATCACCTTCTTCGAACCTAATGCCAGATAAGAAGGGGAAGGGTGTTAATTTATAATTTGTCATGTGGAATATTTTGAGCAAGCCTCCTATGTATATGGACTGTGTAATCATGATTCCTGCAGCTTTTTTATTTAATTCAAGACCAATAAACCACCTTAGCAATCCTATATCATTCATGGAGAATTCTTCGCTCAATGTTGACTTGATGCTTCTCAACCCAACAATTGAGCCACTAGTAATGAGCAAGTCATCCACATATAGAACGATCAACAACAAGGACCCCCCTTTCTGCTGCATGTGCACTTTCTCTAGGTGCATCACACCTAGCTAGACTTCTATGGACAGAATTCAGAGGGAGCAAGGAAAGGGTTTTAGGAATTTTACGGAACACAATTGCTCATGGTACATCAATGGGAGTTTCTGAGGTTTGAAGTTGGCCTGAACACCTGCTCCGATACCATGTTTAATTTATCAAAACTTAGGATCCTCGGGCCTGAATGAATTCACCGTGAAAAGAAGGCTACAAAAGAGAGATGCAATTCAGTGTAAACTGATCAAAATATTTGTGGCAAATTGCACAGACATGGAGACCAAATTTGTTAGCACAACATTACATCAATTATAATTAACATGTATGTGATACAATGGTGTTACAATAGGAAAATTTTGAATGCCTTAGGTAGGATTCGAAATCACTAACTTGGACTGACTCTGGTGCTAACTCGGTGTGGGAAAATCACCACTAGAGCTCACCAATGCAACTCTGGTCAACTAAATCAATTCACAATCAGTTAACTGGTCTAGGTAGGTGAGAAAGTGTGCCCAAGTTCCCTTAAATCATGCAAACTAGTGCTAGGCCGACTAAAAGTGAACTAACTGATGGGAATCAGAGCATAACTGAACATAATTGAACACAGACTAGGGTCAACTATGGGTGTTTGTTGGTGGCACTCAAAGTGAGTTCCTAAATTATATGGATTGGTATCTGGACATCCTAAACTCATGCAAACAAGCGCATTAAGTGTTAGGTGGGACCTAGATGAGTCCCCCATGGTACTAGTGAAATGGAAATGACCTACTAAGCTAAGAAAATACAAATATACTATGGTGGTCAAGGGAGGATTAATTAATTAATCCTAACATGTCTCAAATCCAAGTGGTTTCTCCATGTACACTTCCTCTTCAACTACACCATTCAATAAAGTTATCTTGACATACATCTGGTATATCTTCCATTTTCATTACTATGGCTAAGGCTAGTACAGACTTGATGGAAGTGTATATGGCTATAGGTAAAAATGTCTCCTCATATTCTATACCTTGTTTTTGGAGAAGCCATGTGCTACAAACCTTGCCTTGTATTTCTAGATGCTTCTATCTGTTGTATGCTTGATCTTGTAGATCCATTTGGAAGACACTACAAACTTCCCTTCAAGTCTCGGAACCACCTCCTAGACATCATTCTTCATGATTGACTGGTACTCTTCAATCATGGCATCCTTCCATGCTTTCTTTTCCACTTCTTCCTCATAGTTGGAAGGTTCTTCATTAATGATGTTGCAAAGTAGTGCTACATAGTTGATGTAAGGTCTTGGTCTCTTACTTTCTCTAGAAGTCCCATATGGATCACCATACCTCTCTGCATCATGGATAGCTTCATGTGCCCAACCTAGTCTTCTCTTGTAGGAGTTCTTCTCATGAGGTGGATCTACAGGTCTTTGTGATTTTTATCATGTCATGGTCTTCATGGTGCTCTTGAATCACATGATTCCATAATTGTATCTCTAGTTCTGGGAACTTCGGGTTCTTCAATTTCTTCGATGTGGAATTATATGATTTGTTGTAGGTTGAGTCTTCATCAAAAGTTGCATCCTTCATGGTATCAATCTTCTTGAATCATGGAAAGTATATTTTGTAAGCTTTTGATGTGTCATTGTATCCAACGAATATTCCCTTCTTTCCTAAAGGGTCTAGATTTGTCATCTTTTCTTTGAGAACATGTATATACATAGGGCAACCAAATATTCTAAGATGGTTGACTTCTTGTTTCTCTCATGAGAAAGCTTCTTCTAGAGTCTTTTTATCCAAGACACGGTGAGGAGTTACGTTTTGTACATACACAACTTTTCTTGTTGCTTCTTCCCATAGGTGCATTGGAATGTATTGGTCATGAATCATTGCCTTTGTTGCTTCCATTATCATTATGTTATTCCTCTTTGCAATTTTGTTGAGGATTGTAGGGAGTACTCAACTCCTTCTTAATTCCACATTCTCTACATAGTTATTTGAACTCTTATGAAGTGAACTCACCGCCATCGTCTAATCGTAGAGTCTCGATTTTATTTTCAATATAATTTTCTACCAAGGCTTTAAATTCCTTGAACTTACTAAAAAATCCACCTTTGTTTTTCAAGAAATAAATCCATGCCTTACGAGAATAATCATCTATGAAAGAGACGTAGTATGCATACCCACTTAAAGAGTTGGAAGACATTGGGACACATACATTTGAGTGGATTATTTCCATAATATACTTTGCCTTGCTATCACTTCTTGGAAATGGTTTCTTCACGTTCTTCTCTTGTGCACATCCTTTGAAAATTCCTTCATTCTTTCCTTGAATTTTGGGTAGACCTGATACCGCTTTGCTTGCAATTGGTAGTGCTCTATAGTGTACATGTGCAATCCTTCGGTGCCATAGTTCACTTGGTTCCATAGAATCATGAACCAATATTTTTTCTGGTTGTCCCTTCAACTTATATAGGCCTCCCTCTTTCTTCCCAATTATTGTTGCATCATCTATTGTCTTTCCTCTTGGCCGCATGAGTACTTGGCCATCAACATATGCAACAAAAAATCCTTTAGCATCTAAAGCTGATATGGAGAGGATTTTTTTCTTCAAATATGGTACATATAAAATATCCTTCATCTTCATTGATTTTCCTGAATCCAACTTAAATGAAGCTTCTTCGCTCTCTTTTATGGGATATTGGTAGTCATATCCAAGTTTTACCTTGTGAGGTGACTCATGTTCTAACAAGTTGATAAAACATTCTTTTTATCCTGTTATATGCTTGAAAGTTCCACTATCCACAATCCAATCGTTGCTTACATGGGTGATAGTCCCTATAAGAGCTGAGATCATAACATATTCTTCATCACTTGAAGAATGTTCTCTTGTTCTTTTGTTTGATCGTTCATCATCTTTAGGGGCATGTGCATGATGCCTCTTATTTTTATTGGCCTTAGTGGATCCTTTGTTTTTGGAACAATCTTTTGCAAAGTGGCCTTTCTCATCACAATAGAAACGTCTAATATTGAAGTAGTCCCTTTGAGGTATATGCTTATTTTGGAATCTTTTGGGCCTTGATCCTCCCTCTTGCTTCTATTCTTCTTTGCATGAGTTGTTAGGGATTGATCATCATAAGCTCCCATCTTCTCTTATCTTGACACTAATCAGGATTCTTCTTGGGTGCATTCTTCCCACAATCTGTTGAACTTGATTAGCTTTTTTCTAGCGCACATCCTTTAGATGAATGAGTCCCATGATTTTGGGAGACCATTCAGGGCAATCATCACAATATCTCCTTCTTCGACATTTTCTTCAATGGCTTCAAGTTGTTCCTTGATTTGAGAAACCCTTGTGAAATAAGACTAAATGGTTTATGAATGATGGATCTTTACATTCTTGAGTTGATTTCTCAAGATCATCTTCTGGTTGATGTTCTTCCCTTCAAATATTTAGGTCAACACATCAAACATTTGCTTGGGAGTCTTCAATGATGAGACATGAGGGATGAGATGATCTTTGATGGATTCTACAACAATTCTCTTGTCTCTAATCAGATTCTTCCTATGAGTTCCTTTGGAATCATCTCCCTCTGGTTCTGGAACCTCCTTAGAGGCATACTTGTCCAAGTCATTCTCATAATATAAATTATATACTTCCATGCTTGGAAGTTGTCAACCCCTTCAAACTTATCCTCAAGCTTGGAATGATTCATCATTTTGACATGAGAACCTCAAATGGAAATATCAAGGAAATAGATCTTACCGATTTGAGATGCCCAAACTTCTTCTTGACCTGGTTAACCTAGGGTTTGACAAAGAACCCTATTTTTCCAAACTTAGAATCTTGAAATTTTTCCTGGATAGAAATATGCATCTCCTTGAGGTGAGTTTTCCAATAGTGTCCTTTTCCAAATTTTGTGGAGGAAAACTCCAAAACCTTGATTCCCTAGATCCTTCCTATAGTGTCTCACAGTAAAAAATTGAAACTTCTCCAAATTGGAATCTTTTTCCACCGAAAGATGTGACTCCTTGAGGCGAGTTAGCCTAACCCTAGGGGCCATTATGACTTGGAGCTAGGGTCAAAAGGGTTTTTTACAATCATCTTCTTTAATCAAGAAGACAGGGATCAAATAATGCAAGGAGGACCATATTTATTTTTTTCATCAAGGATCTACCCGCGACCATGTAAGGAGAGGTTCAACTCAGAAAAGGAGGACATGAGTATATCACCAGTTTGGATCTAGCTTTATTCATTTCCCTGCGAATATTGGGAGCCATAAATATCGTGTGATATATAGGTAACACCCTGGGCGAATTTGTGAAAGCTTTAGAGAAAACCAAGTAGCGGAGATACACATCCTTTACCAGAATATGTGCCTACATGAACCTTTCTAAGGAATTGCTGGAGACCATTAATCTCACCTAGGAAGATGAGGACTAGATTCAACCTATGGATTATGAAAATTTCCCTTTTCGATGCAGACAATGCCATGAACATGGATGTTTTAGTAGGAATTGTCCATAGAATTCCCAACTTCCCCCCTAAAGCACCTCAAGAGAAAGGGAGTGATGCTCAGGATTTCACCCAAGTTAATCATAGGTGGCGATGGGCAAGGGGAAATGCCAACCAGATTCCTAATTGCAGGGAAACAAAAATAAGGTGAGTGTTGTGAATCAATTTGAAACCCTAGCGTTAATGGAGGAAGGTTCGAAGGACCAAGATCGGGACAATCCCAAGGGGGATACTCTGAATGGGAAATTACTCCTAGAAGGTCCCTCGAAGGCGCCAAAGAACCAGGAGGAAATTGATGAGGCTATGGAGGATGATCAACTGGATGACTCAAAGGATATGGATTTGTGCGAGTTATATATGGATGAAATTGAAAAAGAATGCAATATAAAAAGTAAGGGATCGATCCCAAGATCCCTTAAAAAGAAGGCAGATAGAGCTTCTTAAAGAGGCCGTTATGAAGACAAGGGCTACTCCTCAGCTAGGAGTAGCCAAGGACCCTCATAAAGGTAGTAAAAGGAAGCAACAGGAAGAAGGGGAAAGGAAAGAAAGGAAGAAAAATAAGTATAGAATCACAAAGGTTGGAACAAGGTTAGAGGAATCATGCCAGTACCCAACAATTTGGGAGGCCTTTTCTAAAGTTAGCAAAGTTTCTCAATGAAGGTGATAACATGGAACATTCACAGGGTGAACCACCTACGCAAAATTAAGACTCTTAAAAATAAGTTGAGAATTGAGAAACTAATGATAGTTTTTTTGTAGGAAAGAAAATGTGGAACAAAGACGATGAAGGAGTTACGTAGGAAATCATGGAAGGGATGCGAGACAATGGAAGTTGATGCTCAAGGAACGACTGGAGGGGTTTCAATATTGTGGCACCCAGAAGAGGTAAATATCATTAACTTTTGGGATACAAAAGGTCTTCTTTGTGGTAACTTCTATATCTTTAATGATAAAGCAAAGGGGATTATCACAAATGTTTATGGTACAATTATCTACCCACATAAGAATGCCCTTCTGGAGGCTTTCTCATGGGCTGCGAATTGGGTAGGGGACAAGCATTGGATCTTGGGAAGGGAATTTAACATGATTATTTCTCTGGGATAAAAGAAAGGAGTAGGTGACCCTTGGGGGCTGTAAATGAGGCTTTTAAAGAATTCATTAAAGAAAACAAGTTGTTGGATTTGGAAACTGGGAATGGATGGTTTACTTGGAATAACAAAAGTGGAGGTGATCAACATATAGCTTCTTGTTTAGATAAATTTATGAATATAGAGGATATTTTCAATGGGGGTAGTGATCTGGCAGCCATGGTCTTACTATCGGCTAGGTCAGATCACTGGACGGCCTGCTTGAGATAGAATGGGTGGGGAACCCCACTCAAGAATCCCTTGCGATTTGAGGAATTTTGGATGGAACACAAGGATTTTAAATCATTGGTTGATAAATGGTGGAAGGACATGATTCCCCCAAAGGGGACCAAAATGTACCAATTTCAGCAAAAGTTGAAGATGTTGAAAGCAAAGATCTATACCTGGAATAGAGAGGAATTTGGGAACATCGTTGAGGACAAAAGGAACCTATCATAATAGTTGGAAGAGATACAACGAATAGGATTGGACAATGGGTATGATGAGGAGCTAAAATAAAAAAATATAAATCTACCTTAGATCAACTCAATGCCCATGAGCGCTAGGAGGAAATCTATTGGCAACAAAAATGCAGAAACCAATGGTTGCAGGAAGGGGAATGTAATACTAAGATTTTTTCACCAATCTTTCATCCATAATAGGAAGAAAAATAAAATCCATGGGTTGGAGACAGAGGCTAGCCCTTATATTGAGAACATGGAAGATATGGAAGAAGAAATGGTCCCCTACTTTGGAGATATAATTAAAGAAAATAGGGCATACAGATCGATGGATATTACAAACATTACACAACATATCCCTACTCTGGTCTCCCCTCAGTAGAACGAGATCCTGAACAAACGAGTGGAGATGACAAAGGTTGAGGAGGTGGTCGATCAGATGGCTGAGGGGAAAGCTTCAAGCCCAGATGGTTTTACAATAATTTTTTTCATCACTTCTGGGACATTATCAAGGAGAAAGTTTGTAGGATAGTGGAGGACTCTCGACAAGCCAAAGGTGTTTTAAAGGAATTCAACACAACTTTTCTGACCCTCATTCCCAAGAGTGAGGGAACCGATTAACCAGGTAAATTCATACCAACAAATCTGTGCAATATTATCTATAAGATCATCACCAAGGCTATGGCTAATAGGTTAAAACCCCTTCTCCCATATCTAATATCTCTGGAGAAATCAAGTTTTGTAGAGGGAAGACATATCTTGGATGGGGTGATTTTGGTCCATGAGGTGATACATTCTTTAAACATCACACATAAAATAGGCATGCTTCTCAAGTTGGGCATCTCAAAGGCTTATGATAAGTTGAGTTGGCAGTTCATGAGAGAAACCCTTAAGGCCTTTGGGTTCGGTCGTGAGTGGAGGGATTGGGTCATGAATATGATCGCGACTGATTTATTTTCCATTTTTGTTGAATGGGTCTCCTACCATAACTTTTATCCTATCTAGAGGTATTCAACAACGAGACCCTTTATCTCCCTTTCTATTTATTATTATGGTGGAAGGATTCAACAGGAAGATCAAGGCGATGACTGAGCAAGAGGAGATCAAAGGGTTAAGGCTTCATCCAGGATCTGACTAATAAAATCACCAACAGTTTGTGGATGACACAATGTTTATGGGCCACTTGTCTATTCAAGAGGCTAGATAGTATAAGAAATGTTTGAACTGCTTTGTTGAGGTTTCGAGCCTTAAGGTCAATAGAGAAAAGTCACAAGTTTTTTTCTTTAATATGTCTAGGATTTCTTATAGAAATATAACTCGAATACTGGGATTCCAGGGGATCTTCCTGTTAGGATTTACAATCCTCCCTTGTCCAAACTATTCTATTAGATTGTATTTTCCTAACTTAGGAATCATTTAATTATTATTGGGTCCACTTAGGTTAATGGGGCCACCTATACCAGTCTCTAGAGTGTGGGGAACACAAATAGAGGTTAACTGCAGCTGAATACACCTTCATGCCTTAGTTTATGCACCTCCTAGACCAATCCCTACAATTTAGGATCCATTGGGAGTGCTAGCACCAACCTCCTTCAGTTGTTGGTAGTCGGTAACTGGTTAAGCTAAGATATGCTCCAGTTACATTCAGTTAGATATCCTCCACTTCATTTAGCACCAATCTTGCATGGTTGCATGTGGGTAGGCGCCTATTCTCACCTACTTCTCACCTACCACCTTAGTTAGACTAGTTTAACTGATTATAACCGATTGAGAGACTAAATTAGACAACTGGAGTTGATTTAGTGAACTCCAATAGTGATTTAGACACTTCTAGTTAGCCATGCAGTCAGATTGAGTTGGTAGATTCGAATCATATCCACATGATTCAAATTATCCTTTATGTAACATTGTTGTATACTGCTGGGATTAATGAAGTTTATATTGTAATTATACTAAGCAATACTTATTTGTTTCCTATGAAATTTGTTTTATTCAGTTTGTATTATGCATTCCATTATACTACATAATAATACAATCTAATTGTACTCATTGCTTGAAGATCAATGACACAATAATTCAAACACTTCCTTCCATCCAAATATCTTAGTTCTCCTCTAGCAGAGGGATTTATCAGGAAAGTGTCTTGGGAATATTTGTTGGATCGCATGAAAAGAAGACTATCCAGATGGACTTTGAGGGGTCTCAATTTTGGTTAGTAGAGTCACTTTGATTAAATTGGTCCTACAAGCTATGCCCATCTATATTTTCTCTGTGATAGAATCTCCCAAGTATATCCTCAAAGAGATGAGGATTTTCCAAAGAAAGTTTCTTTGGGGAGGTGTCGTTGAGGAGACAAAATAGGGATTGGTTAGTTGGGATAAAATATGCCAGCCTAAACCTCAGGGAGGCTTAGGGCTTAGGGACCCAAAGAAGAACAATGAAGTTTTGGGAGATAAAATATGGTGGGGACGGGTCACACACTCATAAGAACCATGGGCTAAACTGTGGCATATCAAATATGCCCCAAACTGAATGAAGAAGGACCTAGTCAGATTTAATGAGGAGAAACAGGGATCAAGATGACCTTTCATAGTAGGAGCCTAATTTAGGACCACATTTTTTGGTAGATCAAAGAGGGGGAGTCGACAAAATTTTGGGAATATTCCTGGAAACAGATGCCTAAGCTGACTGCTCTAGACAACATGGATACTAGCAAAGCTAGGTGTAGGGCGTTGGATCTCATAAAGGTTAACCAATTTTGGAAACACGTTGTTGGGGAAGAGGAATACCATGAATGGAACCATCCAGAATGGTAGCTTCAGATAGTCCTTGAAGAAGAATGGCATGAGATTGGGGACAACGTTAAGGGAAGATGCATCAAAATCCAAGAAGGACTAGACAAATAAAGGTGGGATTACTCATCAAAAGGGTCCTTTAATACTAAAGAATCCTATGACCTTTGGGCTAATAATAGAAATGAACAACAAGATGAAATATGGAATAAAGTGTGGCAAATGAACCTATGGCTGAAGGTTGCTACCTTTATTTTGTTATTCATTTATCATAGAATCATGACCAGGGAGAGTATTAGAAAAAAGGGGGGTGATTGACACATCATAGTGCTTCCTTTGTCGGAGCAATGAGGAAACAATGGATCATTTACTTAATACTTTCCCCTCGTCTTAAAACTTATGGGACAAAGGCTTGGAAGCTTTCAGACAATCTAATCACATAAGGGGGATCCCTGACCATACAATCGAAAATAGGGAATCAAAGGCTTTTCAAAACCCCATATTGAATCACATATGGTTTGCTTTTCCAGGCTTCTTATTGTGGGAGATTTGGAACGAGGAGAACCGTAGAATCTTCCAGGATGTGGTCTCCCGTCATGGTTAAGTTTGGGTGACAATCGAAACCCATATCCAGGAATTAGTAAGAGTCATCCAATGGAAGGATAAGTATTGGGAGGTTAGTGGACATGAGAAAATAATTCTAGTGGATTAGGGGGGTAAGTGTTGCAAATTAAGGGTACATACAAGAGAATAAATTATGAGTCTCACACATCAACCCAGATTTCTAGACTCCTCCCTTTGGTTCCTTTAAACTCAATTTTGATGAGGAATCAAAGGGGAACCCCATCTCCGTGGGCTATGGTGGTTTAGTGAGGAATTCATATGGGGGGATTCTCCAAGTCTTCTATGGATACATTGGTGAGGAAACAAATAACATGGTTGAGGTGGAAGGAATTTTGGTGGGCTTGAACCTAGTCACCCGTTACAGCTTAGAATCGACAATAATTTAGGGAGACTCTCGGATCATCATCCAGATGGCAAGGAATTTTCAGAATAGGAAAAAATTGTCTGAGTTGGAGGACAGTTAGAGGGTTGCTCACAAGGTGGAGAAGCTTCCCATGATGTTGTGTAGCTCACACACCTAGGCTTTTGTCCACATCAGAAGGAATGGAAACAAGGTACTTGACATACTGGAAAATGTGGGGGAGACTGAGAAATAGAGGTATTGTGAAGGACAATTGGCAAATTTTGGGAATTAGATGTGGGTCTCACAATGCATCCAATTGGAGGTGAAGGACACAGGCTCAATGCAAGGATATGGTACTGACACGAGGTGTTATGGTGAGGTCCACAACACTCCACATGTGGCGACTCTGACAACCACTCGAAATGAGGATAGCCCTCAATGGATGAATGATGAAGGTACATGGAAATTTAACCTTTGTGTGAATGCACAATTAAGGCCCACTGCAAGGAATGATGAGCAGGGCATACAATGAGATCATTGTACAGAGGTTGACATCTGATGATATCTAGAAAGTATCGGTTCTAAGGGAGGAGGTTTTACGGCAAATGAATGACAGATATGGTGGTATAATGGTGACTTTTGTGGAGGAAAAGGGAGAATGTGCTATAAGAGAGAGGGAAAGGCACTTATTTTTTTACACTTTCCCTATCTTTCAGTTATTGTTTAAGTTTGGACCAGACTTAGACAAGGAAAAAGGAAGTAAGTTATTTAGTTGTGTTTTGTGGAAAATTAGGATGGTGCCCCATGGGAAAAAATGATAGAGGGTTCTTCGAGCTAAGAAGAAGGGTAAGGCTCCTCGGTTTAAGAAGGAGAAAAATAAAGCTTATGATGTGGCTCATTTATTATAAGATAGAATTCCTCTGGCTATCAAGGAGGAAATCAATAATTTTAAGAGGGACCAGTGGGAGAATGTTAAAGTGATGTCCTATGAAGACCTGAAGGAAGATATCGTTGAGTGGGACCTTCACCCAGGGTTGATTACAGCCCGAATCTCGACCTACAACAGGATTATGGCCACCTTCTGGGTTACAAAAGGTCTTATCTCGCGCATTCTCATGGTGATAGAGAATAATGTTGATGGTGACAAGGAACCTATCCATTCCTGGAAGGAGCACATCCAAGATTGTAGGCTCATGCATAGAAAAATCGACCTTATTGCTGGTAAGCTGGGCATTCTTCTATATCCACCCCATGCTAGGAATTTGGATGTACGTGTATCCGGTGTTCAAGGTCTGGTGTGGATCAAGGATGCTCTACCTTTGACGGTGTTCGTTGTTGATGGTGCTAGTCCTTGTACTGGTCATGCTTGTTTGCCACTTCATCCTCTTAGACTGAAGCATAACCGTGATATATGATGGGGGCATTGACCTCTATGTCTATGTCAGGTAGACTGTTGTCTTATTTTTTATTTAGTTTTTATTATGAAAGGGGTCTAGTTTCAATGTAGATATATCAACTCTTTTGTTTTGATCTCTATCAATTTTCTTTAGATATAGTTGCCTGTAGGGGGTCCAGGACATAAAGGATGAATAGTTTTTTTCACATCCTTTTTGTGAAAGATGCATAAGATGGGTCTATGTGATAGGAGGGTCATCAGTATTGGGGGTTATTCTAGACGGGGAACAATCTGAAGGATTGGAAATAATTTATCTGGTAGTCGACGTTTCCACTAGCTGGATAGGCAATCTGTTTTGAAGCTATGTAAATTTTTTGGATGACATAATATAATGTCTTGTTTACAAAACAAAAACAACCAACTTCCTCAAATATGATTGACATGTACTAATGGTTTCCACATGCATTGAATGTATGGTTTTCCTAAGTGCATCAACAAATTTATTTTCCTTACCTTTTGTGTGTTTTCTCTTAAAACCAAATTGACACAAAAACTCCAGCCATCTAGCTTGCCTAGTATTTAATGTTGGCTGCTCCAACAAATATTTCAGACCATAGTGGTTTATCTTTAGCTCAAATTTTCTTCCCATTAAATAGTGCTTCCACATTTTTAGAGCATGCACTATGGCTCCAAGTTCCAAGTCATGGGTAACATAGTTCTTCCCATGCTCCTTCAACTTCTTGGACTCATATCATACCACATGGTTTTCTTGCATAAGAACTCCTCCAAGGCCCTGGTTACATGCATCTGTACATACCACACAATCAATTTATGGGTTTGCAATTTTCAAAATTGGAGCATTTGTGAGAATCTTCTTCAATATATGGAAGCTTTCTTCACATTTCAGTGTCCGCTCAAAATTTATCCCCTTCTTTTGCAAATAAAAGATTGGGTGAGCAACTTTGGAGAAACCTTCAATGAACCTCCTATAGTAACCAACAATACCCATAAAAGATCTTACATCTTTCATGTTCCTTGGATTTGGCCAGTTAATGATGGCTTCAATCTTTTTGGGATCAATTGATAATCCTTCCTTGGAAATAATGTGACCCAAATAATGAATTTTGTTTTTATAAAAATCACATTTGCTTAGCTTTTCATACACCTTATGCTCCATTAGTAATTGCAAATCCATTCTCAAATGTTTTTCTTGCTCTTCTTCATTCTTAGAGTAGATAAGAATGTCATCTAAAAAAACAAGAATAAAATTGTCCAAATACATGTTGAAAACACTATTCATGAGACACCTGAATGTAGATGGTGCATTGGTGAGACTAAATGACACCACCACTGTAAAATCATAATTCCCATACCTTGTTCTAATTGTTGTCTTGTGAATGTCTTCTTCCTTGATTCTCACTTGATGGTAACTAGACCTCAAGTCAATTTTCAAAAATACTTTTGCCCCTCTCATTTGATTAAAAAATGTCATCAGTTCAAGGCAATTGATATTTGTTCTTCAAAGTAAATTTGGACAACTATCTGTAATCAATGTATAACTTGAGTGTTCCATATTTCTTCTTCACAAATAGGATGGGTTCTCCCCATGGATACACACTTGGAAAAATGTACTTATTTTCCAGAAATTCTTGCAATTCCATTTTCATCTCTAATAAATAGTGTACTCATCCTGTAAGGTGTTTAGGAAACTGGTGCAACTCCTGGCATAAGATTGATTGTAAAATTGATGTCCCTACTTGCAGGAATTCTTGAAACTTCACCAGGAAACACATCCCTAAATTCTTGTAGCACATGATAGTCCTCCAACTTGGGAATTTCATTTTCTATTTTCTCCAAAATATGGGTTGCATACAATTGGAAACCTTTCTGACATAATTTCTTCAACTGCGTGGCTGAAGTCTTCCTAATAGAATTTCCCTTTGGGATTCCCTTAACAACCCTTGGGTTTCCTTCTTCATTAATGCATTCAAAATTCTTGTTGTATCACTCAAGTTTAACTCTACGTGCCTCTAACCAATCCATTCCAATGATAATATCATAGGAATCAAGTGGAAAAATATTCAGATTTGTAAAAGTGGATAGTCCACCCATTTCTGGTGGACATTTCTTCACCATTTCACTAACCTTCCCCTTGGTTCCTATGGCTAGTTGGACTAACCATGATTTACTATGCTTAGATTTCTTAAAAACACAAATCTCAACAATATTAGGAGTGATGTAACTTTGAGTAGAACTAGTGTCAATTAAAATAGAAATAGATTGCTTAAAAATATTACCTTCAACTTCAACAACAATTAATTGATGATCTGTTTGGTGGTCTTCTAGTGCTGCATAGATTTTAAGGACGGTGCTTGCCACTTGACCCACAGTTTTAGCTCCTTGGATGTTGTGAATTTTCTTTAAGCTCCCATTTCAATGTGGACGATACCTAAGCATATGGTCCTCTCCACATCCTTAACATTGAAGTGGTTCTCTTTGCTCTCTTGGCTGTCTCCCATCATTATAGTCGGTTTAGTCACACCCTATGGTGGTTTCCTTGACTGATTTATGAATTGAGGAGACTTGAACCCCTTCTTCCTTGAGTCAAACTTCTCATTTTCGGTGTCCTTCCATGCCTTATGGAATTCTGGTTTGCTTTTGCTCTAATCATAACACTAGTTGGCCTTTCTAATGGCCTCATCTAGAGTTCGAGGTTCATCAAACTCAATTATGTCTTTATATTACTATGGTAGTCCACTTAGAAACTGTTGAATTTTGACTTTGTCGTCATTGATGTACTTGACATATCTCAAGAGCTCGAAAATTTGTTTGCATATTCCTCCATAGTCATTTGTCCCAATTTCAGCTCATGGAAATCTTTGATTTTTCCATTATAGTACTTCTAAAACAATTTCCACACATTCTTTCTTTCATCAATCCTCTTTACTTACCTAAGGTGATCCCACCATATGGATTCTCTTCCATTCAAGTTGATTATAGCTACTCTTTCCTTCATATTTCCTTAGTAGCCTTGGACTTGGAAATACTTCCTTGTCCCATGAAGTTAAGCTCAACTTCTTGACCAGATTTTACCTTACCATCAAAAGTAGGAGGTTTGGCCTTCTTAAATTCTCCACGTGAGTTGTTCTTGGAAGACCCTTCCTCTTATTTCTATGAGATGAAGAGATTAAACTAGATTATTTAGATTCAGATGACTCACTATAAGAGATTTATAGAGTATATGTTATATCTCCATAAATCATTCTTGATTTATGGGACCTCTTGCGGGAATGCCTCCTTGAGCTACTCCCATTATTTCCTTGATTTTTTGAATTCTTCCCATGGTTAATATTCCTTTGAATGTATGTTAAACTTTGGAGCATGGTTTCATTTAGCTGATTGCGTTATTCTTAAGCTCTAAGCATCCTCCCATTGTCTTCTCTACAGCTCTACAATTCCACCCTTAGGCTCTCCATGGTTTCTGCAATGTTTGGGGTAGTCATTTGGTTTCTTCTACCATTGGATTTTATCTCTGCATTCTCAAACTGTATATTATCTCCCATCGCATTTGTCTCAAACTTATTGGGGTCCTAGGCATCATCCATGATGATGATATTCTTGGACCAACCAAGACCAAAATTTTTCCAACTGCACTAGACTGATTGTTGAACCTTAATTGTCCCTATTATGATTTTGAATCTGCAAAAGTGTTCATAGAAACATTTTTTAAGTGCATTATATTTTCATAAAAATATTTAATTATTTTTTAAGTATTATGGGAAAAAACCATATTGTCATTTTTTGTCAAATTACAAAAATATCTAAATCACCCCATTCATAATATAACTATGCACATTATGCGCCATTTTATACTTTTCCAATATCCACAGTTGAAATTGAGAATTAACTTTGTCGATTTAAAAAAAAAAGGTATCAATGGGGCTTTCCCCCCTTTGCAGCCTCGGTCGAGGGCATCACCATCATTTTTTTTGTAAATGTTTCCATTTCATGCAATCTAACGCATATGTTCAACTGCATTTTTTGAGTCTCGACACCCAAAAATTGTCCAAGGAAACTACTACTTTTCCCTTGGTTTGCACCCTTCATATGCCACCCACCACACCTTACCACTTATCAGGCTTAAGCGGTTTCAGGCTCTGGGGTAAGTGGTTTCCTGAGACCGCTTTTGCGAGCCTGAATGCACAAGAGGGTGACGCATTGCAAGGTGGTTTTCCTTTTGAGATCATGATGATCAGTTATATGTCATTCAAGTTTGCGAGCCTGAATGCACAAGAGGGTGACGCATTGCAAGGTGGTTTTCCTTTTGAGATCATGATGATCAGTTATATGTCAGTCGTCGATCTGATCTGCGGGATATTCCATTACTGACAGGACTAATGCAGGTCCCATCATTCTCGAAATACTATTGGACACACCAGGTACACTGAGAGGGGGGGTGAATTAGTGTGCACAACTTTCATTACTTTTTCAATTTTAACAATCAACAGCTTATTCAATATTATGCATTATCAAATTATCATTATATAATTATTAGCATTATTATCATCATCATATCATCATCACATTAGAAGAATAGCATGATACACAGTACACAAGATTTGACGTGGAAACCCAAGTCCTGGGAGGAAACCACGAAAGCCTTATAATAATAGTTTTCCAGCAACATCTGGAAGGAGGCAACAACCCCCTTATTACAATGACTTCAATTCTCTAGCTACAACTGGAAGGAGGCTACAACCCCTGATTTACAGGATACAACCTAAAGGAAGCTCCAACTCCCTATTCTCTAGCTACAATCGAAAGGAGGCTACAACCCCCTTTCCTTGCCCCATCTTGCCACCCTAATATGAAGATAGAAAATACAACCGCATTGATCTTGTGGACTTGCTAATCAACACCTGTACTATACCCACAATCTATACCACACTACATAACCACTGCCACTACTAACCACTGCTCATCATATGATCAATACTCATCAACTGATCATTGTACATTGTATCACAGTGCTCATCAACCTGTCTAATCAAGATGTACTAATCAATCTGTTGCTCGCATCAATTAACTCAGTCAATCTGAGTTTGCACACTAAACTTAGTCCGCCTGGGTCAAACCAACTTCTCATACAACTCATCCAATCTGAGTCAAACCAATTGCACCAACTTGTGCCGATCTTGCTCAACTGAACCAACTTGTACCAAGATGCTTGTGTACCTGTGCCAAATCAATCATATACTTGTGTTAATCTAATCAAGTGCTTTGAGAGTCAACCAACCCTTCTTACTTGGCCTAGTTCATCAAGAGACACATTTGAGCAACCAAGAGACTTCACATACGGTCAACCAAACTTTGTCCAATCACACTCAACTCAATGAAACCATAACCAACCTCAATCATAGTAAAGGAGTACTTGACAGTTAAACATGATATACCTCAACCAAATAACCTTAGCCAAGAATATAAAAGACTTAATGAACTATGTCAAACTCAATCAATCTCATAAACTCTTAAACATAAAAGGATTTTTCACTCCACTCAAATGAAGTTAACAAATCAAACAAATATCAACCAAAAAGTCACTTACAACACTGTCAAAGGTTGTCATTAACAATCAATACCAGTCCAGCTCCACTTAGGTCAAAGACACAATGATAAGCACTTGTCAAACTAATTTTCAAAGAAAACACTTAGGTTGATCAAATGAATCACTCACATGATATATTACTTACATGTCAACTTCTCATTTAATACTACACTATACAACAATTAATATAAACACCAAGATCTATGACAACAATATCCAAGATAATCATCAAGATCTATATCAAGATCACATCAAGATATATGTGCAAAGATAACCATCACCATAGCCTCCATAAGATATTCAATGACTTCAAAGAGATATACCAATATAGAGGCTCACATACTAAGATCAAAGATGAACTATATCCATGAGAGACGTGTGCTATCACAAGAGAAACCCAAAAGCATGAACCATACCTTTGTGAAGATCACAAGATGAAGAAAAAGTAGAAAAAACAAAAGAAACTCTAGATCATGTCATCACATATCCCTCGTAACAAGATTTCCAACGAGCCAAATGATAAAGTTATGCCAATTTTAGTGAAGATGCCCAAAAATTTATCCTCCACAAAATTTCACACTTTTCTCCAAGAGTTGTGAAATACCAAAGAGAGAATTGACTCAATGAACAAATGAAATATTTGATATTCTATTTATATAGGTTATGGAGGAAAATTATTACCTTGTGCTGACATGCAATTCAAAATTACAAATAATTAAATTCTCTTTTGTTTGGTCGGTTGACCCAAAAACGTGGGGTGCACCAACTTAAAAAATTCATATCTCTTCAACCGTAAGGAGTTAGAAGATGCTCCACATATCAACATAAATGACTCGATAAGGAATATCTCCCTATGATGGGTTTATTTGCAAATTATTGGTCTAATGCCCTTAAATTCTTCAATATGTTCAAGACGCCAACGACCCCACACATGAGGGTGCCAAAGACCATACCACCAACTACAAGAGTTTCAAAGTCTTCTTCAACATATCAAGGAAATTCCATGGGCTATACCTCCATCTACATCCCAATAGCCATATAACCACAAAGAGGACCATACATCACCATCAACAAGCTACCAAGTGTGTGGGTTTAAGACCCAAGGAACCACATGCAAGGGTTTCAAGGACTCTTTCAAAGATATCATACAACATTTAAACAAGATACTTTCCATAGAATTCAAGCCCATCACATATGACTCCATCGCTAAGTGATGAGGGAATCATGACCAAAGATTCCATCATATCAAAGGCTCCAACAATCATGGGCTTACAAACCACCCTATGTATGGATTCCAAGACCCAAATCATTTTCAAATGCACCATCAATGATCATATAGTGTCTAAGGGTCATCATGTCACCATTTATGTGGGTGCCAGATCTTCTCATGCAGAATGACCATCTCCAAGGGTTCCATGACCCCAATAAGGGATACACGGGAATCAAAATCCTCATCAAGGGTTCCAAGTCTTCCTCAAGTCATTAATGACCACATCATCACCTTTAAGAGGACAAGGACCATTAAGCCATCAAATGTCGGTCCAAGGGCTTCTTTAGGGCTTCTTCATCAAGCAAGGGTATTCATAGGCTTCTTCAACCACCTCAAACACACTAGGAGATCTCCAAGAGTCAAGATCCATCATGACATCACCTTTGGGGTCGCTAGACCTTCTTTTGGGGTACCATGACCCTAATAAAACACAAATGACCACTGAAAGGGTCGTTTGGACTCTTGCAACTTCTTCAACCCACAAAGGACACTTTTGTAGGGTACAGGGGCATAAGTTGTAGGGTACAGGGGCATAAGTTGTGGTCCTGGGGAGCTAGACAAACAACTAGGGAACTGTAAAATATCTTTTGGGTACTTAACCACTCTACACGGTGTTTAGGGCTTTCTCCATTGTTGCAAGAGCTCCAAGGGCTTCAAACTTGGGCTTGGACAAGATGAAACGGTCTCCTTAGACACTGGCACTTACTTAACCCTCAGGGGCTCCTCAAGGGGCACCAAGACATGTTGGCATCAATGACTATACATTGCTGGAATTAATGACAAATTAATAACAAATACTGCATGACCCACCTAGACTGATGTGACCACTGTGGGCCCCGTCACTCCTGACACCTCCGATCATTAAATTTGGACCCCACGTCACTTCAAAACCTATCGAACCCAAAGTTGGTTTTAGGATTCAGGGAAGGTAGTTTCCCAAACCCTCTTTTGCAAGCCTGAACACACCAATAATTAACATGTAGATGGGGCGGTTTCTCTTCAGGGTCACACTAATGAATTAACCTTTGCACATATCTGCGGGCCTAAATCACTGTGAGCCATCAATCTCTACCACCACCTAATGGCTAGATCTCATCCACTTTCATACTCTGACAAATGTGATCACTTGCACATGAATATTATGTGGCGCATCCACATCACATGCTTTTCCCACATGGACCCTCCATGTCAAACCTCTTACCCATGTGGCTCCTCCACGTCACCCTGCCACTTGGCAGTAGTGGGGACCATCTAAAATTTTCCAAATTTTTAAAATTTTGTATTTAAGCAAAATTTTAAATTGGCAGTAAGGTGACTATTCCAAAATTACTCCTAACCCCTTATCAATCACTTAACATAAACTATTTTTTATGCACATAATATTTATATATATATTGAGTTAGCAATACTAGCCAATAGTACGGTCCAAATAACAATATTTACATCATACATGCCTAGCCATTCACTAGTTAGGCCTTGGCCTTGAGCTCTGCACTAGGAATCCATACTAGCATAATTACATCTCTCGCGATCACCTTTGCTCATTATTTCTTTATCAACACATTAAATTCTATCTAGGTGCATACTTCTTTGTTTGCTGGCATGATAAAATAGTGTGCAATTACTTTTAAACATAGCATCGACCATAGCTCCACAGTTAAAATAAAAAAACTAAACTCTCACCCTCCTTCAACCCTTTGTAGAGAAAGATCTTGTTTTGTTGCATTTTTCATCTACATCTCTATGCTTGTAACATTAGTAGGGACTTAGTTGCATTGCAACTATTTCTCTTGTTATATATATATTCTTGTTGTTTCTTTTTAACATGAATTATTAATAATAATATATTAAAAAATGGCTTTGATTTTATTGGATAGCCATGGAGTACAAAATGTTAACTAAAAGTTCAAAATTTCCGAAAAGAGAGGGTCATATGTAAATTTTTTATCACTATACTTATCTATTCTAGCTGATACCTTCCTTGAATTTTTACTATGGCTAGTATACAACTACACATATTGTCCTAACATAAAGAAAAAAATACAATCCATTAATACTTGACATAACAAATTCTCACAAGGGATTCTAGCCCCCCATTGGCCCGCTATTGAAGCGAAACAAAAAGGGTCCTACCATCCATGTGCCTTAGGATTTTTGTCCATTGTGTCTTCTTCCATTGCAACAACTTGAGGTGATCCGGTTGATGCTTCATATGAGACTAATTTCAATAGCTCTTCAAATCAAGGTCAATGTTTCAATAGTCTAGTACTTTGTCTTCAATCTCCTTTAGCTTGTTAGTTTCCTCCAGAGAAATCACTTATGTCTTGGTGAGGGGAGGGATTTGAGAGAGTTACCCAAAAAGTTCCTCCTTAAGACCACCGTGACTGAAAAATGAGATTCTAGTACCCACAATTAATTTAGAGTTTTCCACTATGCCAAACAATTTTTTGTCCCATGAAGTCACAAAAATCAAGGGCTAGATTACTTGGTCATCTTTTTGAGATCCTCTTTATTGGACATCTTTTTGTGACTCACTTTCTATATCCTTTTTTTGCTTACCTATCTTTCAATTCATAAACCTTGGCCTCAAAATTGGTTAATTGGTTACACATTTCTTCATTCTTTTCATGAGTCAAGGTTGATTTTTCGAGAGGTTTAGTGGGCAAAGTAAGTTTTTCTCCACCTATTTCCACTAGATCCATTGGTTAATTGGTTACACATTTCTTCATTATTTTCATGAGTCAAGGTTGATTTTTCGAGAGGTTTAGTGGGCAAAGTAAGTTTTTCTCCACCTATTTCCACTAGATCCCAATGCTATTCACCATAGTTATTCTTTTATTTCCTCTTTTGAATCAAACAAAACATATATTCCAATCAAAAGTTATGTAAGATTCAAGTTAACATACCTTTAAAAACCTTGGTTTGTAGGTTGTGTTGCTAGTTGGACTTGTTACTGGAGTATCTTTGAAAATTTGGCCCCTTTAAGTCTTACATTTTTTTTTTGTATTATCTTAGTGTATATGCTCTATAATGCCATAAGTTTGACCCATTTATGATGTGCCAATAGAGAGTTATGATAACTCTCCCAAAACTTGTTTTTTTTGTCCCTTTTTAGGAGAGTGAACTTGTATGGACTAACACATGTCTGGTTTTTTTTTCTTCTTTTGAAATTTTTACTGCAAATATCGTGGTCCATCATCCTTCTGATACAATAGGTCACACTCAATTGGGATCTCTCAAGCTTCATATATAACAATTTTACCCAAAGCATCTGCTTGAGACTAGTTTTTGGACTAGTAAAAAATCTTCACTTCTTCAGACTATAACTTTGAACTTATAATGGACCAAGACCTACATTTTTTGACACAGATAATTAGCTATGTCTTTTAAGGATTCTCAAAATTTGTTATCTAAGACGTCCCTAAAAACATTTATATCAAAAATGGATTTTATATCAAATGTTATACATAAAATTCTTGAAATAACATAAAAATAGAAAGAAAGAGTGACCCAACACCTTCAAAATGAAGTAAAGAGATGAATGAGAAGCCTCTCTAAGGGGGGAAACCTCCGTATACAGTCTATTAAATGCACACGAAAATATGAGATGATCTTAAAACTAGGTCTCCTTGTATGTATGTGCGTGTGTAGGACGCAAGGGGTATAATTACAAATCTGGTCGACCATACAATTACAATTAAGGTCCTAATCGACCAATAACGACAACACTAATATAATAATAGAAATGCAATGTCACAATATATAGGTAATAACAAAGTATCACCTCTCATGTCCCTTGCTTTGTCCTTTGACCTGCCAATTTGATCCTTGATCGAGTCTAGGTGAGACAACTGATACTTGTTGGCTACTGTACTAACCTCTAATTGGGCTTGAGTTTGCTTCCTAAACTTTGATAGGTTGGTCCTAGCGGCATTCCTTGGTTGACCTCTCTTAGAGAGAGAGGGATCCATTACCTATTCATTGACTTTCATTTTACCCCTCATTGTTGCAATGTAGGTGGCATGCTTAGAGGCCATTGCTCTGCTTCTATAACACTTGGAAGACTAAACCCATGAAGGATGGTTCCAAGAACTCGTGACTGTATGTGGAAGCTCCCCACATAGAACAATGCCAAATAAATTTTTGATTCACAGATTGAGATCCTTAGAGTTGCTAATGTGCATGGAATAGCATAGACCTTGCTAGTGGGCCGAAGTTGGCATTGCCACAATTGAATAGACTGTGAAATTAAATGGTTTACCAAGACTAAGAATGAGTAAAGACCAGAGGATCAAAACCATAAAATGTTGATGAGAGAGATAATAAACCAAGATAAACTCGTGAAAGAGAGCCCGGAGGGTAGTTTGACTCTTCATACTGCTACCTAGACCTACATGCCTCCACCATTCCATCAAATCATTACCGTGTAAAGACCAATCGCCATATGGATTGTCCTGCGTAGGGTTCACCATGATTCAATGGACTATAATCTTAGGTTTACCATAATGTCTAGTGATGATGCTCTGAACATTCTCAGTCATACACATCTTCTTGCATGTAGTGCCTTCCCACCTTGAGCTTGGATGCATGATAACTACTTGCATTCTCCTTTGTGTTTCTCTTGCGTGAACAACCATCATTTCAAAGAGACACACTAACACCTTATTTTGATGCAAAATACTTTAACATTAATATTTTCAAAAATATTCTATCATTATGA
Source organism: Pseudotsuga menziesii (assembly GCA_001517045.1). NCBI lineage: Eukaryota > Viridiplantae > Streptophyta > Pinopsida > Pinales > Pinaceae > Pseudotsuga > Pseudotsuga menziesii. Next base: position 420,357 of record LPNX011033485.1, on the reverse strand, counting down.
AGAAAACAAAAACAAAAGAAGTATTTAGAAACCACCTCATTCACTATGACTATCTACCATTGGTATTGTTCACTAATAAACAATTTTCCTCATTCACTATGACTATCTACCATTGGTATTGTTCACTAAACAATTTTCTTAAATTTGAATAATGAACTCACAAAATAAAAAAGTACACCTTGACTAATAAACTAAATTACAAAAAATCAATCGCCTCTTTAAATATAAAGCAAAATATCAATGGTCACTTTAAATACAAAGTTTTCCGTCTTAGCCATAACAACATATTTGCAAAACCTTAAGCATTCATTAAATTCCATTTTCCGTATCTATCCTAAAAATTATTTACGACTAAATTCCTTTAAAAAAAAATGATATTTACAGCGACAGGTATTTTTGAAACCTAGGGTTTTAGGGTTAAAGGGGAGTTAGGGGAGTTAGGGTTTCAAGCCTTAAAATAGGAGAAAGAGAAGACGTTAGCGACCGTGTTCTCCGAAATCTGCAAGATGCATTGCATGTGACGGATAAACGCAAGGCTGTTTGGTAATCTTTTTCCTTTGATGTATTTTGTTATAGGTTTGTCTTTAACGCTCCCAGTTGCTATCGCCTGCCTCACCTTTCGGCCCCAAACGCAGATTCAAAAATGTTGCAGGGCTCTGTTCACGAGGCACAAATCAAATTTTAGAGGCGAGGTTTATCATTGCAGGGTCTCTCATAGGCTTCTGCATTAAGGCTTTGTTCTCGACATTTTTTTTTTCATCTCTCATCAGTCTAGGCTATTAACATCTCTGAAGTCTTTTTATTTTGTGTTTATATTTTTAAATTTATAGCTGTTTATCTATTTATTTAGGTTTCTGTATCGAATTATCGTGTAAAATGCCCTTATTTCAGCTTCAAAATGATATTTTTGTTGGCTTTGTTCTTGGGGCATAAAGAAAATGCATATGTGAACCCATCGGTGCAGGTTCATTGTGGTTACCTGCTTTATGGCTTTTCTCTGCAACAATAAAACACTCATCTATGCTTTGACGGCACTGTTTGTTTTTGGTTTGGTAATTTGTTCTTTAAGTTATTGTTGTTTGGAAAAAGACATTATTAGCCAGAGCCCATATATAGTGTTCTCATGTTTTCCATATAGACTTCTCACATGTCTAGAAGCCATGCGTTTGATAAGCATCCTGAAACTTGACTTAGATAAGCGAGAAGTTAGATTACGAGCATGGCGTATCGGCGGCTCAGAGGCATCAAGGGATTTGTCATTAACAGATGGGAAATCCCATATCGACTGTTCTATACAACGAATAGTCAGGCATAGCTAGCTCTTCTTGTACAGGTACTGGCAAGCGCTTAGCTGATGATATTCACACTTGATCTTGTAATCCAATGATATATTCTCTATAAATCTATTATAGCGTACTGCACTCTGTTGAGTTATAGAGGAAGGAACCTAATGGAAATGTGAAGTGTCAAGATCCAGTACTTTATGTATTTGAGGATAGATGAATGAGCTTGTTCGAATAAAATAAGGGGGCTCTGTTCTGCTATTTAGATTTACCGAGTGAGAAAAATTGGATCCTTTCCCTACCAATCAAAGCTGTCACTGGGCCTATATTTACTGGGAGACTACCCAATAGTCACATTTTGCAGATGCTATAAGAGCATTCATAATTACCCACAAGACGGTGAGCTTTAGCATTGATAAATTCCACACGACAGTGAGCTCTATTAACAAAATATTGGTGAAGTAAAAATACCAAAAATAGGTGTGACAAACTAACAAGGGACATTGTTTTTTATTCAGCCTGAGAAAGGGGCAGTCACTGGGCCTATATTCACTGGGAGACTACCCAGTAGTCACATTTTGCAGATGCTACAAGAGCATTCATAATTACCCACAAGACGGTGAGCTTTAGCATTCATAAATTCCACACGACAGTGAGCTCTAGTAACGAAATATTGATAAAGTAGAAGTACCAAAAATAGGTGTGACAAACTAATGAGGGACATTGGTTTTTATTCAGTCTGAGAAAGGGTACGTGCCAACTTTCTAGTGTTTGAAAGTAGGTCCAGCTCCCTTGTTAGAACTAGAATTCTCAGATTCATGAGATCTTTTTGTTACACCTATTGGAACTTCATTGACAGCATCTTCTGTGTGGGGATCTTAATATTCATTACTTCTTGGACATTGAAATCTGTTTATTACTTCTTGGACGTTGAAATCTGTTTGTTCCAACTATTGGAACTCCATATACAGATATCATCTGTGCGGGATCTGAATATGTTACTTATTGGAAATTGAGGATGGCTTTAATTCTTTAAATTTCTCCCTTGCCCATTGTCGATGTTTTTCGTTCCCTCTATTGGAGGTGAGGCCTATTATGATCTGATAATTTTCTGTCTGAGAGTGGGGGCTCATATGGCTACCAGCTTTTAGATGTGGGAGGATGACCTTTTTCCCTGTTTGAATGAGATTGTGGTTTGGGACATAAGTCCTGAAGGTGACCTGTTTATTTGCAGATTTGATACCAAAAAGCCTTATTTTTTTAAAATCGAAGCCTTTAGTCCTATTTTAGAGGCATCTTGTCTTGAAGACCTTTAGTAAGACTGTAAGAGTGTTCCCTATGCAGATTTTTTCATTAGTGAATAGGCCTAGCTTTACATGTTCATTATCTTATCTGCCCAGAGAATTTCCAACATCTTTAATCAAGGATACCAAAGATGAAGTGGTAGATTCTGGGGTAAACCCAGGTTAACATTTTGGTGACAACCATAGTGGAGGGTCAAAGTCTCACATTTTTCTGAAATCACCTATCCTCTAGACCTTGGAATTTTTTGATTATCATTGTGATGAATAAACCTGACAACAAAGAACTGCTTGGAATAGAATTATGCCTCACATTGGTTGGTCCAGTTAGAAAAATTCCACTGATACAGATCTACTGTGTGCAACCAAAATCCATTGACACAACAAATTATTGCATTTGTTTCATAATGAAAGATGAAATTGATGATCGCTGGATTATAGATCTCCAGTGCTGGTATCTTGTTAAATTTCTCTACTATATATGTGCTAGACATAGCAGGGGATCAGGGGATTTGAGGGCTTTGGTTGGACTGCATCCTTAAATGAAACTGGCTTTGAAGTTGAGTACACCTCAGCCTCCCTGCACTGCAATTGCACATTGCTATTCCTTGCAATTGCAGTACCAAAATAAGAAATGAATCTTTGCAAGTGTGATAATCAAACAGCTGAGATAGATCCTAAAGTTTATCCTTTTGAAAAAGGTGTGGAGTTACAAGAATCCTGTCTATGCTTCAGTTTATGCTTAATTTCTAGCAGTAACCCACACGATTATTGATTTGCAGGAGGAGATTTGACCATAGTTTGAAGTTCTACTGTGGTTTTGGGACTCCACCCCAAAATCCACCCCCGAGGGGTTGGCAGGCCTATAACCTAAGACTTGACGAGAAAGCATTTCTGCAAACAGTGGTTGAGGAAACTTTCCGTCGAACTGTTGGCATGCATCGTCAGTTACCTTGTGTGTCAAATCACAATACGGCCACATTGCATGAATCCTTCTGGCTAGTTATATATTGTCGGTCATGGTAATAACCCTCTTAGTATGAATAGAGCACAATTCGTAGGAGTGGGCTAATCTCTCGATCTTTTGCACCGGGGCGCACCCGCGTGCCGTTGGGAGATCTCGACTCCGTTTGTCCAACCCCACGCCAGTCTCTTCCGTCTCGGGCGTTCCACTCTTCTCCGGCAAGATCGGGCGGTGGGGTCTACCGTCATCTCCCTGACAAAATCCTCCGGAGCAGGATCCTCTTCCAATCCCACCATCGTGCATTAATGAAAGAATTCGAATTTCAAACTAGTCCTTGGTGCCGTCGAAATCGTTCCGGCAGCATGCAGTCATCCACCCCTGCGCAGGATCACTGTGGCCGAGCTGAGTCACAAATTCACATCCACAGCAGGTAACTTGATAGAATGAGTGCGAGCGTTCTCAAAATGCCCAAACGGGCTACCAAAGAAAGCCGTCAGGCTCTCTCTGGTTCTCTTATGGAGTGCTTACTCTGCGTACGCTTCTGATGCTTTCTTTGTGTAGGGTGTGTTTCCTTTACCAGGTAAACTGCCATTAAGAAAATGTTGTATCCCTATTTTGAACAAGTAAAAAGGGAAGAATAGATAGTGCTTGGCTTCTACCTGTGCTTCATTATGTCTTAAATAAGAGGGGGTAGAATGTCAATCGGGGCAAGGTCGCTCTGGTTCTTTACCGATAGGGTGTTTAATGCCGGATTCTTTTATTTGTAGGTATGCCTGGCTAAAGAAAAGTGTATTCTCCGAACAACCCTCTTCGCCAGAGGAAAACTATACTAGTTTGCCATTACCAGGTATTTTTCGTTTCATTTTTTCTTTTGAATGGATTTTCATTTTGGTTGAACCGCTAACGTTTTGCAAGAATCTTTCCAGGTGCCAATATTAACATTCTTGCAGAAGTTGATGGCAGTGGTTTCTTTTCGTATTGATGGCCAATGCTCAAAAGCTCTGTTGTAAAATATATTCATAAAATGCCAAAACTCTAATCCTCCTACACTTATCCATCTCAACAATATTCTTTCAAGTGATTTAAAAAACGATACATAAATAACCTCCACATATGGTCATTGTGCAATCTCTTTGAAACCAAACTTACTACATCGTTATATTTTGTTAAATGCAGCAATGTCACAATTATGAATGTATTCATTTGTTTATTTAGAAGTTAGATGGTCCTCAATAACATCATCAACGGACACAAGTTCATCTTCAATGGTTATCATAATCTAGAGTTTCATAATGCCATATCCTATAGCGATAAGCTTTGAAACAATCCAAAAATATGCCAGGCATTTGCTCACTCCTCCAGCCTTTTGGACACTAAGTAATCTCACAGAATGCACTTCAATATGTACTTATGAATTCTATCAGAACTATAAATGTATTATCACACTCCTATCTACATATATATATAAGAGTGACAAACAACCGAAGTGGGTATTCACATTTATTACTATTCGTAATACTTTATAGCTGTTCTTAATACCTTATAGCTGTAACAAAAGCTTCGAGAACTGGACTGTATATGAATCAGGATTCGAGAATGCAGCGTGCTGGCTATCTGTTTTTTTTGTAACTAAACATCTATGAAATTTCTCAGCTTCAAACGAGATCCACCATCTTTTTTTTTCCTCATAGTTGGTTCCAATCCTCGACTGTCATTGTGATCTTTGTTTCTGGTCGAGCACTTCATGGACTGTTCGTGCATGTGTTAGACATTACAATTTATTGTGTCAAATTTTGGTTTTTATACGAATGAGCAAGGTGTATACTAATTAATAAAAATATATTTAAGTTCAAAATTTTGGTGTTTAACCATTTAAGAAATGCTCAATGTGTATATTGATTGATAGTATATCAATTAATAAATATATATTTTAAATTCAGGGTTAATTATATATATTTTTATTCAGAATCAATCAAGGATGAGGATGAAGACATCAGAATTTATCATATATATATATATTTAATTTAGAATCTATCAAGGATGAAGAGATCATATATATATTTAATTTAGAATCTATCAAGGATGAAGAGATCAAAATTTTAAAGTAGAAACCATTTCTTAAATTTTGCATTTTAAAAACAGTTGCATTTTAGTAAATCTGTTTTGTTTCAAGTTTTCAACATAGAAACACTGTAAAAGTTTGAAATTAGGATAAATTTATACTAATTTTATTATTACAATGATTTTTTAAAAATTTACTATTGTAATGATTTTTTTGATGTTTACAAAAGTCATATTTTCAATTTAAATCTATTAATATTTAGACTTGGTGAAAATGTATATAATAATTCTATGTGCAATAACACTGATTTACTTCAGCTTAATTTCAATCTATGAGCTCTGACGACCCTCTAATTATGACAGAAAATTCAAATTTATTTGTTAGATCAGTATGCATGAAGAGGGATTAGAAAACATTTGAGAGACAAATGCATGCCTAAAGATTCTAGTGAGAAAATGGATCTATTTTAGTGTGCTTATAGAGTTGTGTAAAAAGGAAAATAGAACCACCAACTCTTTGTATGATAGAGAGTGTCAGATTGATATAAAAGTCATTTGGGATGTGTCTAAGGAATCCTTACAATCTCCTAAGATAAATAGGTACAAATGCCTAATTAAAATGAAAAAAAATACTATATAAATAAAAAGCCAAAGCTTGATAAAAACCATAACAACATAAAAGAGAATGTAACAATATCAAACCCACAACAATCCCTTGCTTATTCATTTGGGGAAATGGCCTTTTATAGGTATACAATAGGTTCATAGTCAAAGTAACTAGCAAATAGAAAATAACAAATTAAAATATACACAACTTGAAGCAAGTGGAAGCAACTAATTTATTCAACTATTAACTATTTTCCTTCAAGCATATCTCTCAAGAGGTAGTGCATCTTCCTAGGAGGGTTCAAGTTATTGTTAGTGAAATGTCCATCTCATGAGATACTCCCATGCTCTTTATTAGTGACTACCTTTGTTTAACTCAAAAGCATCCTTGCTTTCCTCCTAAAGTAGGGAAGGTTGTAGTAGGCCCATGAGTAGAGAGAGCACGTGGAAAGTAATTTGGAAGCTTGGATCTACAACAAATGTAGGAGAACATCGAAATAATTTGTGCTAGGTTGACCAATCTAGGAACCTTTGTTATGACTTGGTGGTCTGTGGACAAAGACCATGTGAGAGTGGTTTGTAATGGTCGCCTTCTACTTTAGGAATGGCACTAGGGAGGTGTGGAAATGATGTGTAATATCATAAACTATTATGATGGTGTTTATTTTGCCAGCTGTAACTGCCACTATGGAAGGAATATTGTAGCGCTGAATGTATGAAAGAGGGTAGGGAAAATGAGAGCCATCTTGGAATTGTTGAGGAAGATGAGATGAAGGAATTTTTGTTGACAATTGATCTTTCTGTTGTGATGATGATGTAATGCTTATTGTTTTATGTTCCTTATATTAGATTGGATAATGAGTTGCATTAGGAATATGGATTAAAGATCCTAGTGTTGTAGTGGTTACATGTTGGAATTGGTATTGGAGTATGTTGGTGTTCCATGAATGTTAAGAATAGTAGGGGTAGAGAGACATTGGTAGGTTGAGAGTGTGGGGAAGGAAAGATGTAGTTCCATGATTTTATAGTCAAGGTAAAGGTGCAAGAGGGTGTCAAAGGTATGAGGGGAACTAGGGTTATTGAAAGAGAATGGATGACTTCTTGTTAAGGTGCGGTGGGATTAGGGTTACGAAAGGAAAGGATAGTGGGAAAGTGTATCAATTGATATTCCACAACAATGTGTTGGATAAACGCCTAGTTAAAGGAATTTATCTCAAACAAGGCCACTTCATTACAAAAAGCACCCGATAATCCAAAACTAAACTTAAGAATAAGTACCTCTTCACTCTTAAATCTAGAATTGAACCATGAGTTTTGTAAATATTTTGATATATTGTCCTACATGTTGGCCTGGAGATTGATGAAATCTTTCAGGTGTCTTGGAGGGTAGGCACAATTGCATAGAGCTTGGCATAATGAATCCCAAATAGAAGTGAAGTGACAGTGAAACTGCCACATTTCCTCGTCGACAATTTACAAGTTTTAGGACTTGATCGTTAGTCATGTGTGGACATAGTTTAAAGTAGGCAGTGAAGCTATTTATCCATGAGTCATAAAGGTTTCCTTTCATTTGGATTCCATATTTAGGCTTTCATTTTTGTCTTTAGTCCACACTCCCACCATAGATTGTATTATATCCATCTTTTATGAGAGAAGAAAGGTCCCGCTTCTCAATTCATCTACGTTTTTAGGGATACTCCATAAAGCAATACCTTCTCCAATTCTCTTAAGGGACCGTATCATGCCCCCTTGTAGAGAAACTTCCAAAGATAGACACCCTAATCCCCCTTCCAAAGATAGACTTCATGATCAAACAAGTCATTGTCGACCCTCAATTTTCCTTAATACCATAGTGACTTCTACCTTCCATCCTCTTGATGCTACTGTTGGGTAAAATATAATCAATTGATTTACCTTAAATTTAATTATCGATCGGGACACGTAAGCTTCGAGTTGCTACACTATATGTGCGGGGTAAAATAGTTTAAAGCTAATTCCTAGGGTGACTTCAATCTACTCACATGCAAAGAGAAAGAACATAGTTCATAAAACTAACTACTCTCTTGAGCAACAAAGATCAAAAGCTGTTAAGTTTAATCTAGGAAAAGAACCAATCTCTAATTGCTGTTTACAATCCAAATAGGAAAATTTTAAGTTTACCAAGTTCAATTAATGAAACCTAAAGCAATTTCAAACCATGCTAACTTTTAATCTATTTTCCAAAATCTCCACATACCAATAACAAATCTGCCTTTAATTTTCTAACTCTTAGAATCAAAGCAACTAAGCAATCAAATGTTCCAATCTTAAAGGAGTTTCCAGTGTCAAAAGAGATCTTAAATCTCAAACTTACCTACAAAAGAAATGCTATTTAGTCAATCTTTAATGTTTCAAACAATTCCAACATAACTTCTCTATGTAATAAACTCTGCTTTATACACACTAGAGTTCTAAAACTGCTCCATCATCAAAAAGGAATATGTCTCAAGTACAATAGCTCTTCTACATAAATTATAATTTTATTATTTTTAAGACTACCAACTCTACTTTGCACCAACATTGTCATTTACAAAATAATTACTGAAATAAATTTACTTATTCACTTAGAGTTTTAAAACTGCTCCATCATAAAAAAGGAATATGTCTTAAGTACAATAGCTCTTCTACAGGAATTAGAATTTTATTGCTTTTAAGACTACCAACTCTACTTCGCACCAAATAATTACTAAAATAAATTTACTTATTCACTTAGAGTTCTAAAACTGCTCCATCATCAAAAAGGATATGTCTCAAGTACAATAGCTCTTCTACAGGAATTAGAATTTTATTACTTTTAAGACGACCAACTCTACTTCGCACCAACACTGTCATTTACAAAATAATTATTGAAATAAATTTACTTATTCACTAATAAAAAAAACAACACTGCTTGAACTCTATGCTTATAAAAGTGAATTGGGAAAAGAATATTCAGACAGAGCTATAAAATAAGGCTTTAACTAATCTACGATTCAACTCAATTCAATCAAACTGAGAGGTCTAACATTCATCATTAAATTCTCAATTCAATCACACTGAGAGGTCTAACATTCATCATTAAATTCCAAAACAGTTATGCTAAGCCTTCAAACTAAATCAATCTATGGCTAAGAATGGACAAGAAGAAGAATAAAAGGAATCAAAACACACTAGAAAATACACAATTTCAGATATTAACAGGCTACAAACTCTCTCTCTCTCTCTCTAATTTCATCCAAATTCTTCACAATCTTTTAAAAACAATACATATTCTAAATCTTTTATACGGAAATTCTGAAAATGCTAGCCTATAGACTCTGGCCAGAGGTTCAATCATTCAATTACTGAATCCTACAACATGATCTAGCTACTCGAAACAAAAGAAAAAGGGATTCATATTCAACATATTTAACTACTCCTCCTATTTCTCTCAAACCTACAATTCACCAAATTAAATCTGCAAACAAAAGCTTGGGATTAACCATGAATCAAATACTCTGTCTATGCATGCTCATTAACATAAACAAGCATGTATACACACATTCAATGATACAAGCAAATCCAACGCAAACACCTATATATTTCCAATCACGAGTCTTTGTAAATCCTGTTTATTTATTTATAAAACTGTAGGCATACATATAACAAAAACAGTATCATGGAGAAATGATATATGAGTTTGCTTACAGAAATAGGAATAAAACAGAACTACGCATATGTAAAAAGGGTTGAAGGTGGGCCCTGCCTCCAACACTTATAGATCTGGAATTGAAGGTTTAAAGTAAAATGCAGTAGCAGATTAACAACTGAAATCAGAGTTTTTACAGTATATCATGTCCATCCTTTTAAGTTTTCACATACATATTTATAGCTCAAATTACATCACGAGTCGACCACTGAACAGGGTCGACCTTGCCCAAAAGATCTACGCTTATCCAGGAGGATTAAAACAACTAACAACTGGCCCAATGCAGAAAATAGGTTAAGAGATCAGATTTGATTCAGATCCTTTGCAAATCAGCGATGAAGAAGCCTAAAACCCACGCATTATTGAAGATTAGGGCCCATGATTCTTGGACAGAGCAAGGTTGCATAATGCCAATAGGTAGCTCACGGTCAATATGGAAGCGATTGGATGCAGAACCCATATGTTATTTCGGGCAAATAAATCCCCCAGATATTTGAACCAATTGATACATGCTCAGTGAGTGCTGGAACAGGTGCGGGATCGAGCCACCAGGAAAAGAAGGTAACTGTGCGGGAAACAAGACTTTGACAAAGGATCAACGTTTTTAATCATAAGTTCGAGTTTTTAATTATAAGTTGAAATCCATCGAAATGATAAACAAAATAACGAAAATACCAAAATTTACCTGTTTTAAGAACCTTGGGATATAGTCCTTGAAAATATATATTTGAACATAAAATATATAACAAGATGGAGTCTAGTTCCTTAAAAATTCGAACTAGAAATAGGGCAGTAAGCAAGCAAAACAGGAGGCCATCATCTTTCCCAGACTGAAGACCTTGCATGTCCCGATGCAAGAAAATTTTGACCCTGATATACAAAATTGAGAAACAAAATTGTGATCAAAATTTGAGTTAAATTCCAGAGACTGAAGCTGAAGTGTTAAGCAACACTTGCACTTGAGGAGGGGATGGAGCTGTTCTCTGTTGTGCTTTGATCAATTCCTCAAGTTGTTTATCTTTTTTCCTCAACTGCTTCCTAAGACTATGATTGGACCCAGTTATATCATCAACTAGGGTTTGTAGGGATGCCACCTTAGTTTTCAAGACTGCATTTTCTTGTTTAATATATCGATCCAATCAAATATGTTCCTGTAATTGTTTGGTTAACTCAAGGTTTCTCTGTTGAAAATATTCAACCCCATGGGCTGAAGTAGCTAATCGATGAGATTTGACGGATTTCTGATCATATTTTAAAACCAAGATGCTGAGAAATGGATTGGAATTGAAGAATTTGCAACAGGACTCGGCATTGGAGGACTATAATGGGAATCAGTTGAATGAGAATCATCATGTGCAGATGAAGAAGTAGATGAAGATAATTGGACATGAATAGGTGTTTTATCTTTAGGTTCTGTCTTTTTCTTTTGGGCAGCCATAATACGGGTTGACGGAACAGGAGATTTCCCAAAGTCGGGTCGTCCTTGCCCCACTATCAAACTGAGAATTTGCTTGTCGCCCTTTTAACCCCCGAGGCTTCTTAGCATTGGACCTTCCTGCTCTCTTACAATTCTTAATCCCTTGTTCCTGAATATGGTTAGGGAAACCACAATCCAGTGTTTTAACAGAAGTTCGATCTTTAGAAACATTCACAGAGGATACCTATCGGGAGGATCAAGAATACGGGGTTTGCTTACTTCATTAACCAAAGGCGAACTAATATGGGAGTTAGATAATTCATATAGAAATTGTTCCCAGGTCTGATTCTTTTTCTTCAATCCAGCTAAAACAACCATCTTAATAAGACCATGATGATACAGGCTGTGAGTAGGGTTTTCTACATTTTTTCTGACCTGAGAGGCCATCTTCCCTAAACTTTTCCAAAAATAAAACAGGAAGTTGAGGAACTTACCAAATTCAAAATGTGAAAGCAATCGAAAATGGCAGGCTTTGAAAGTAGAAAACCGACCTTCACAAGTGATAAGCTTGGTAATAATCACTAGAGGGTTGATAAACTCTTCTCTGATCCACAGTTTCGAAAACCCTTTTTCGCCCTTCACAGTCAGGAACTCTGGTTTAAAAACATAGTCATAATCCTTGCACGACAGCTTGAAGTTCTTGAACCATCGGTCCCCTGTTCGGGGAAGCCCTATAGCATGTGCAACCGATTCCTCTATGACTTGAAACACCAACGACCCTACCTTGGCAGTGTGACCATCGAACCCTAGGGAAAATTGCAAGGATACTGCATCATCATGCCCCTTAAGAGTGGTTAAGAAAGGATTCCATCCGACTCGAATAAACAACTCACTGCAAGCTAAAAACTCGGGCATGGCCAATAATTGATCATACGCAGTGGGTTCATGGCGATTAATCATCGTGGAGACACAGGGATAGGATGAGGGACAGAGTAAATGGTGGAGTGAGAACACACAGCAATTTGAATGGTCATCAAAAACCTCTATCAGACTCCCTCCATATGGTAGTAACGAAAACTGGAACCAACCCATTTAAAAGTATGATGGCAAGGAATGGAAAATTAGAATGGTAATGACGAATGTGCAAGGGAAATTATAACAGGTAAATGCACGTACTGCGACACGTCCCAGGATAAATTCATAGCATTAAGACATATCAAATCTCACTTTTAGTCATGGAGTCAGGATTCAGACTTTAGAAAATTAATGACATAAATAAAAATTAAAGTAGCAAACTAGTATATAAAACATAAACTATTGTGTATAAATTATCAATAATATGAAATAAAATTTTCCATGGTTTGTATGTCATTAAATTGTTTACAATAAAAGAGGTGATTAATTTAGGAACCAGAAGAGTTAAGATACTCGTAAAATATGGGATATAATTAATCAAGGTAAATTCCCATTATTTAATCATTTTTCAAATTAAAAGATGCCTGGATTTCAATAGTTAAAACTTACTCCAACGTTATGGAAGTTACCTCGAAAATTTAATTTACTAGTTTTCCTAGTACTTATTCCAGCACCCCATCCGGCACCTAACCCAGCCTGAGTCTAGTATTTTCATGTTCAGATACAGGGGCATTTTCAAGCTTGCAGAGGTGGAAATGGTTGCCAGCAGGATGACAATGTTACAAGCAAGGACAAATAGCTTTCTTTCTCCAAAATGTCCAACTTTTGTGAGTTAAAAAAGAAAACTGAAACTGCCTGGAAAATTTGTTCTATCTAGCAAGTTCCTTGCACAGTTTCCATTAATGATATTCAATTGTTGCTTCTTCATCCGACTACACATAAACAAGGTTAGGTCAGAAAACTATGCATTATTATCAATATAAAGGCATAATTAAAAGGAACCCATGATCTGTCAATTTCATTCTCACATCTAACTATTAAAAAGATTCAAAACTTCAATCCATAAATACAGACTTTCTCCTCTTTATCCATATAGAATTTCTTCACAAAATATGGTGCCTTCTAAAAAACAAGATAAGAGGAGTACTAAATGAGACCAATAGTGTATTGGTCAACTTGGCTCAGCTTCACACAAGAAGGTTTGAGTGGTGAAAATAAGGTTCACAGCTATGTTCATTGAATCACTAAACATAAGTACACTCTAGAGGCATGAACCTCTTCTATAGTAAAGATCAGGTAATAGAGATTTAAAGCATCTGAAGATGATTATCGAATGGCTATTACAAACGGTTCATTTTAATTTTCATTTAACCAAACATGTCTTCTCTTTAACATTTACAAAGGTACATAGTTCATACAAACAAGTATAAATGAGGCATTAAAATAGATATCAAAGTTAGAACCCACTGCTAGCGAGCCTGTTCAGGACTCCGGTGGGGTAACTGTAATATCTAAGAAAATTCTTCCCCACGCAGAATGCCCCATTGCCAACAGGCCTGTTTAGTACCCTGATGGGTTTACCTGTTTATACCACAGGCCGGTACCCGCTGCCAGTGGACCTGTTCAGTATCTCGGCGAGTTAACCTCTTACACCCTTTTTCTATCAGAGGCTCTTGTCCCAAATTCATCTTGAAGATAGAATTTATAATTTGCTCCCGCATAGATGAGTGGGGGAGCAGCTCTGGAAACCTTCTAGGAGTGGGATGGTATTAAATTGGAAGATTTTTCTTGAAGCATGCCTATAAAGGTTTGTTTGTATGAACAACTAACCCCTATAACTGTATAAATTGAAAAACATGAGATGGCTGGAATTATATATATATATATATATATAATGAAAGCCAATGGATAATGATCAAAAGATTCTTCAGTCTTGAAAACCATCCCTTATAAAATTATGGTGGTGCCTGTTTGGATAATAATTCAATGTCCCTAGCTGTTACTACTTGTAAAAATACTCGTTCAATCAAGTGTGAAATCAAGTCAAACGACACTAGTATACTATGAGTCCATAAGTGAAACCCCTTGAGTCTTTAAATCACTAATAGAGACACAACTAGATAGATAGACAACCTGTATGAATAAAGAAGAACAAGTCCATGTAAAAGAACTGAATTGAAAACAACAAGTCCTATAGATATGACAAAAACATTTTTCAATTTTTATTTGATATAGGTATTCCAATAACTCAGCAAAACCAGTAAAGATATTCAGAGTATCTCTCAGAAATTAATTCAAATTAGGAAAGTTCCTGAAAATTCTATGTAAAAGGAATCAAATTTCTAAAGTAAGAAATGTAACAGAAAGACTTCCCTTTTAAAATACCCTGAGCTCTCACCCAAAAAAATACCTGCATAATTCAAAAAGAGAACCTAATGATAAGAAAAACACACTCCTGTACATATATACAAAGAAACAGTTCCATCGGATATTATTTCAAGAGTGAGTAGGAGGTGAAGAAGTCACTTCTTCACCTACCAACTCTAGCTCGGATTGCGGAGTCATATTACGAATGAATTCCTTCTTAGAAAGAGGTTTATGGTATACCTTCAACCGATCTCCATTTACCACAAATGCAGCTTGTTCATCATCAATTGTTCTTATTTTGACAGAGCCATTATAAAAAACAGTTGCAATTTCATATGGTCTCATCCACCTGGTTGTAAGTTTACCTTTGAAGTGTTTAAATCTTGAGTCAAACAACAGGGCCCAATCACCTTCTTGAAAAGTTTTCTGCTTCAAAAACTTGTCATGCCATTTAGTCCTTTGATTTTGGATTAAAGCAGTTCATTGGACAACATCTTGTCTAATTTCATCAAGTTCATTTAACTGCATCAATCTCTGTTCCTGGGCTTCATCCAAATTCAGGCTCAATTGTGCAGCAGTACGGAAGGTTTTCACTTGAAATTCTATAGGGAGCAAAACCTGTTTCCCATAAACAAGCTTATATGGAGTATGCCATGTGGTATTTCTCCACGTAGTCCTATAAGCCCACAGTGCCTCCAGAAGCCTATTTGCCCAGTCCTTATGATGCATTTTCACAGTTTTGGTCAAAATGGCTTCTAACACTTTGTTTGTTGATTCCACCTGATCATTTGCTTGGGGGTGGTAAGGAGAGGATTTATAGTGTTTAATCCCATACTGCTCTGTCAGTTATTTCATTGATTTAGAGACAAACTGTGCTCCATTGTCAGTCACAATTTCACAAGGAATCCCAAAGCGAGTAAAAATTTATTCATAAATAAACTCTATGACTGATTTATCAATGGCCCTTAGCAAAGGTTTTGCTTCTACCCACTTAGTCACATAGTTAGTATAGACTAATATATACCTTTTTTTTCATGACATTGGTGAGAATGGTCCAACAAAGTCCAATCCCCACTTTTCAAAGGGTTCAATCTGTACCTGGGTTTGTAAAGGCATTTCATTAGCAGCAGTGGGTCTCCCCATCCGTTGACAGCTATCACAACCCTGTACATATTTTGCATCATCTTTGAAAAGTGTGGGCCAGTAATAACCTTGATGTAACACCTTGTATGCTGTCCTCTTGTCTGAAAAATGTCCTCCACAGGGCCCATCATGACAGGCTTGGAGGATATCATACATCTCATCTTCTCTTACACATTTTCTGATAATCAAATCTAGACCAATGCGAAAGAGATCATTAACTGCCCATGAATAGTTGGCACTTTGTTGTATGATCCTTCGTTTTTCATACGATGGCAGATGAATAGGTACTTTTCCTGTGACCAAATAATTGGCTATGTCTGCAAACCATGGTATTTTAACAGAGACAACAAACAAATGTTCGTCAAGAAAAGTATCATCTATAGGAACATTATCATCATTATGAGTCAATCGCAAAAGAAAATCTGCAACTAGATTTTCCTTTCCTGGTTTATCAATTATAGTAATGTTAAATTCCTGTAGGAAAAGAATCCATCTAGTAACTTTGCCACTAGTTATAGGTTTATTCATCAAAAATCTAATAGTAGAATGATCAGTGTGAACAAAAACATCATAGCCAGTAATGTAATGTTGAAATTTATTAATAGCATGAACTACTGCTAAAAATTCTTTTTCAGTCACTGTATAATTTAGTTCTGTTGGTGTTAAATTTTTACTGATAAAATAAATAGCGTAATAAGATTGATTTTATTTTTGTCCAAGCACTCCCCCTAGGGCAGTATCAGAAGAGTTGGTTTGTATATGAAAGGGAAAAGACTAGTTTGGTTCTCTCAAAACCGGTGTTGAAGACAATTCTGTTTTTAAAGTGCCAAAAGCTGCCTGACAGTGTTGATCCCAACAAAAATCAATGTCTTTGGCTAACAACTTGAAAAGTGGGGCTGCTATCTTAGTAAAGTTGGCAATAAACCTACGGTAGTAACACACATGTCCCAGAAAACTTCTAAATTCCTTTTGTGTAGTTGGTGGAGGTAAATTGGTAATGATTTGAATCTTTGCTGGATTTACCTTGATACCTTGTGACGAGATATGATGTCCTAACACAATGCCCTCAGTTAACATCATTTTGCACTTTTCATGACTTAAGGCAAGGTTTGTTTCTTGGCACTTGATTAAGACTTTTTCTAAGTTGTCTAAGGCTTCTTTGAAATCATTACCATATACTGTAAAATCGTCCATATATATTTCCACGCAGTCATGAACCAAGTAAGATAGAATTCCTAACACTGCCCTTTGGAAAGTAGCAGGGGTGTTACACAATTTGAATGGTAACACCTTGTAAGCGTATGTTCCGCATGGACAAGTGAAAGTAGTTTTATATTGG
The DNA here is from genome assembly GCA_001517045.1 of Pseudotsuga menziesii. Taxonomy (NCBI): domain Eukaryota; kingdom Viridiplantae; phylum Streptophyta; class Pinopsida; order Pinales; family Pinaceae; genus Pseudotsuga; species Pseudotsuga menziesii. The sequence continues at coordinate 403,255 of LPNX011033485.1, read as the reverse complement.
TCTTCCGGGGCTATTCTAAATTGATTGTATCCATTGTATCCATCAAGAAAAGAAAAATACTGTTTCCTGGACAAAGTGTCCAAGACCTGATTTATAAAGGGAAGAGGAAAATAGTCTCTTAAAGTTGCTTTATTCAGTTCCCGAAAATCTACGCATATTCTCCACTTACCTCCCTTCTTTGGGACAATCACCAAAGGAGATACCCATTTACTATTAGAAATAGGATAAATAAAATTTGTGTCAAGTAATTTTTGTAACTCATCTTTTACAATATCTTTAAGAGCAGGGTTCATTCTCCTCTGTGGTTGTCTTACAGGCCTAATGTTCTCCTGAGTGTAAATATGATGGATACATGTGTCAGGGTGAATTCTCTTCATATCAGCATAAGTCCAAGCAAATGCTCCATACTGTGCTTCCAGTAATTGGACTAACTGACTTTGTTGGTCTTGAGTCAAATTTGCATTAATAATTAAAGACCTTCCAGGACTGATCTCCATTGGTATGGTTAAAGCTCCAACTTTCTCATCTATAAATAAAATCACGGATGATGAGATAGTTGAAGGGTCATACTGTTCTTGAAAATTTTCAGTGAAAACATAATCCAAGTTAGAAAAGGACTGGGGAAAATCAACAATAGTAGTGGCTGAAATAAATTGATCTAAAATATCATCTTCAGTTTGGTCTTCCAGTCCCCTAGTTTGAGTGATGGATAGTAAAGGATATTCAACATCCTCATCTCCATAAGGACTTTCTAACCATAACATGTTTTTTGTTACAGGTTGAGCTGGTGGATAAATGATAAGGTTCTGTAGAGAAGTACCATTTGATATAGTTAAAATACCCTCTCTACATCCTATGAAAGCATTAGCAGTTGCTAACCAGGGTCTACCTAATATAACAGGATGTTCCTTAATTGGCTCTTTGGTTTGGAGTACTAGGAAATCCACTGGATACTCCCAAGAAGCTACAGTGACTGTAATGTCATCCAATGCCCCTACAGGTTTAACTGTACTCCTATCAGCCAATTCCAAAATGGTAGGAGTAGGTTTGAGGAAATTATACAATTGTAATTTCTGCAAGGTGGTCATAGACATAACATTGATTGCTGCCCCCAAGTCAACTAGAGTGTTTCCTATGGGAATCTCATTAATACAAATAGTTACAACGGGGTTCCTAGGGTTTGCAAACTTTGGAAGTAAGGGATGGTCTGAAATATAATCAGACAGCTGGCCTATTGCATGTATTGTTGGTGGATCTTTTTGTTTTCGACCAGGTTTCTTCAAACATAACTCTCTTACCATCTTTGAATAAATAGGAACATCTCTAATGGCATGGAGTAATGGAATTCGAATACAGGCATTTCTTAACTCATTCTCAAGATCAAATTGCGAATGAACTATAGGTTTCTCTATTAATAACCTTTCTGGATAAGGAGGACCATTATTCAATTGTGGCTGTGCAGTTGATTGAGAAATCCGAGTTCTAGGTACTTGAGTGTTTTCTAATGCATTTGGAACCTCTTCCTCCTCTTGAACTTCTTTTTCAGCAGTTTCTTCTCCACATTCTTCTTGAATAATCACTGCTGGAGGGGTTTTATTTAAAATTTTCCCAAACCTTAATTGTATTTCTTATATAGGAGCTGAATGAATCACATAAGTTGGGGCCATTTGCATTTCAGCATTATGAAGAGGCTGGGATGGTATGTTATTAGGATTCGGTATAGGTTGAGTAGGCAACAATGTGGGTCGAGGGGGATTTGGATTTTGATACTGTTGTGGAACTGGGGGTATAGGAGGAAGTGCAGGTGGTATAAAACCAGGTAATAACTGTTGCACATTGGGTGGAAGTGGAGAGTAACTAGGAGGAGTATGTAATGGAGTTGTTGGATGAGTTCCTCCATAAGACTGTCCTCGCCAACCTTGCTGCCATGGTTGGGTTTGAGTAGGCTGAGATGACCAATTTTTCCACATTTGTGGACTCCATGGCTGCTGAGGTTGTTGCATTGGGTAGTAATATGCAGGATTCTGAAAAGTAGGCTATGGGTACATGTTTTGGGGTCTAGGCTGCCATGGCCTTTTTGATGCATACGATTGATCCATGGGTTAATTATTAATCTTATAAAGGGCTTGCAATTCTGGTAATGAAGGGCAATTATCAGTAGGGTGTTTGTCAGAACAAAGAGCACAAACTGAAATAATATTAAGGGGACACTCTTTAAGAGGGTGCCTTTTTCTACATTTAGGATAGAATATATGTAGTGCTGCAATGTCCTCTTCTTCTTGCCGCCTTTTATTTTTCAACGCATTGAATTGAGATCTCAAGGTGCCTAAAATATCAGTTTTAAAATTTTCCAACAAGTTCCCTAATTCTATTCTTGTGACCCCACTAGTTTCTGCTGTTCTAGAGGTGCAGGAAGGACCCTCCCTCACATTTCTTCCAGCCTTGGCTCTACTTCTAGAATATTTCCTACATAATTCAGTAATTTCTTCAAAAGATTTATGGGACACATCTCCTGATGCCACGAGGTTGAGGATTTCCACATACTCTTCCAGAATCCCTTTTAGAAAAAGAGTTCTGACCACATCTTCCTGTAGAGTATTATACTTAGACTTCTGTAGTACAAAGCTAAAGCGTTCAAGAAAATCCTCAAGACTCTCGTCTTCATGCTGTTGCATTTTAAAGATATCATTTTGAGAGTCTTTAGGTCCACAGTAGTCTCGGTATTTATTAAGGAAGGCACTCTTCATCTCATCCCAACTTCGAATAGTGGATTCTCCCAGACCCATAAACCATCTAAGTGCAGAGTCTTTAAGGGTGGCAGGAAATAGTTTTAACTTTTGTGCGTCATGTAAATAGTTATAGCTCCTACACAAGATGTCAAATTCAAACAAAAATGTATCCGGATCTTTAGTACTTTTACCGTAGAAAGTAGGTAACGAAGATGCTGGGATATTTTTCATATTGACATCATGTGCAAGATCCAAAATGGGGAAGCCAAAAGTTGTTTCTGTTCGTCCCTCGTGTTCTCCTTCTCCTTCCATATGGTGTCCTATTTCTTGGTCACTCATAACAAGAGGATTCCTAAACCAATTGACACCTAACCTATCTCTCTTTGGGGATGGGATGAAATCCCAACGTTCTCTCCTAGGCTGTTGTTGAAAAGGAGAATTTGTGGTAGATTCTACTTGAGAAATCACCAAATTTTGTGTATGACCAAAAAGGGCATTCACTTTTTCCACGTCCACAATGTCAACCAAATTGGGGTCTTCCTTTATTGGTGAAGTTTGAAGAGTTTGTGGTATCTCCACAGAGTGTAACAATTCACCTTGAGGGATCCGAGTTTCCTCTAATCCAGTTTTTAATTCAACAGATTTTTGGGTGTTATTTCCTTCTGTCTCCTTGCCTATATACCTGTCCCTAGGGTTAGTTAGTGGTGGGGTTTTGTTTCCAAAAATATCTAAATGGATTTTAATGTATCTACCTCTACTATCTCTAGGCCTCATAAAAAATTAACTGTAAATAACAAAACTTCTAATCAAATCAAAACACCTACGCTACAGATGGGTTTGAAGGAACCTGTTATAACAAATGCGCGGGTTCTTACCTCTCGTCTTACCACCCCTTCTCCTCCAATTTGCAAAAACTAATCACACCAAAAAGAAACAACCAACAAATCAATAGAAAAAAAGCAAAATACCAGCTTATCTTGGAGCAACTCCCCGGAAACGACGCCAAAATGTTGGGTAAAATATAATCAATTAATTTACCTTAAATTTAATTATCGACCGGGACACGTAAGCTTCGAGTTGCTACACTATATGTGCGGGGTAAAATAGTTTAAAGCTAATTCCTAGGGTGACTTCAATTTACTCACATGCAAAGAGAAAGAACGTAGTTCATAAAACTAACTACTCTCTTGAGCAACACATATCAAAAGCTGTTAAGTCTAATCTAGGAAAAGAACCAATCTCTAATTGTTGTTTACAATCCAAATAGGAAAATTTTAAGTTTACCAAGTTCAATTAATGAAACCTAAAGCAATTTCAAACCATACTAACTTTTAATCTATTTTCCAAAATCTCCACATACCAATAACAAATCTGCCTTTAATTTTCTAACTCTTAGAATCAAAGCAACTAAGCAATCAAATGTTCCAATCTTAAAGGAGATTCTACTGTCAAAAGAGATCTTAAATCTAAAACTTACCTACAAAAGAAATGCTATTTAGTCAATCTTTAATGTTTTAAACAATTCCAACACAACTTCTCTATGTAATAAACTCTGCTTTATACAAACCAGAGTTCTAAAACTGCTCCATCATCAAAAAGGATTCTGTCTCAAGTACAATAGCTCTTCTACAGGAATTAGAATTTTATTACTTTTAAGAATACCAACTCTACTTCACACCAACAGTGTCATTTACAAAATAATTACTGAAATAAATTTACCTATTCACTAATAAAAGAAACAACACTTCTAGAACTCTATGCTTATAAAAGTGAATTGGGAAAACAATATTCAGATAGAGCTAGAAAATAGGGCTTTAACTAATCTACGTTTCAACTCAATTCAATCAAACCGAGAGGTCTAACATTCATCATTAAATTTCAAAACAATTATGCTAAGCCTTCAAACTAAATCAATCTATGGCTAAGAATGGATGAGAAGATGAATAAAAGGAATCAGAACACACTAGAAAATACACAATTTACACAATTTCAGATATTAACAGGCTACAAACTCTCTCTCTCTCTAATTTCATCCAAATTCTTCACAATATTTTAAAAACAATACATATTCTAAATCTTTTATATGGAAATTCTGAAAATGCTAGCCTACAGACTCTGGCTAGAGGTTCAATCACTCAATTACTGAATCTTACAACATGATCTAGCTACTGGAAACGAAAGAAAAAGGGATTCAGATTCAACATATTTAACTACTCCTATTTCTCTCAAACCTACAATTCACCAAATTAAATCTGCAAATAAAAGTTGGGATTAACCATGAATTAAATACTTTGTCTATGCATGCTCATTAACATAAACAAGCCTGCCTACACACATTCAATGATACAAGCAAATCCAACACAAACACCTATATATTTCCTATCATGAGTCTTTGTAAATCCTGTTTATTTATTTATAAAACTCCAGACATACATATAAAAAAAACAGTATCATGGAGAAATGATGTATGAGTTTGCTTACAGAAATAGGAATAAAACAGAGCTACACATATGTAACAAGGGTTGAAGGTGGGCCCTGCCTCCAACACTTATAGATCTGGAATAGAAGGTTTAAAGTAAAATGCAGTAGTAGATTAACAACTTGAAATCATAGTTTTTATAGTATATCATGTCCATCCTTTTAAGTTTTCACATACATATTTATAGCTCAAATTACATCACATGTCAACCACTGAAAAGGGTTGACCCTGCCCAAAAGATCTACGCTTATCCAGGAGGATTAAAACAACTAACAACTGACCCAATGCAGAAAATAGGTTAAGACATCAGATTTGATTTGGATCCTTTGCAAATCAGCGATCAAGAAGCCTGAAACCTATGCGTTGTTGAAGATCAGGGCCCACAATTCTTGGACAGAGCAAGGCTGCATAATGCCAATAGGTAGCTCACGGTCAATATGGAAGCGATTGAATGCAGAACCCATATGTTATTTCGGGCAAATAAATCCCCCAGATATCTGAACCAATCGATACATGCTCAGTGAGTGCCGGAACAGGTGCGGGATCGAGCCACTAGGAAAAGAAGGTAACTGTGCAGGAAACAAGACTTTGACAAAGGATCAACGTTTTTAATCATAAGTTAGAGTTTTTAATTATAAGTTGAAATCCATCGAAATGATAAACAAAATAACAAAAAATACAAAAAATTTACTTATTTTAAGAACCTTGGGATATAGTCCTCGAAAATATATATTTGAACATAAAATATATAACAAGATGGAGTCAAAGATGCATGGTTCCTTATAAATTCGAACTAGAAATAGGGCAGTAAGCAAGCAAAATAGGAGGCCATCAGCTACCCACTTCTCTCCTAGCCCTTGGACTCTTCAAGGTTTCAAAAGGTCTAAGGCCAAGCCCCCAAGAATTATTGGTATCATGTTATATCTTATCCCTAAGTTAGTTAACACCCATTTTCTAGTACTCCCAAGAACCATGGAGTACAACATCCTCCTTGCCCACCCTTGGTTGGATGTGATGATGGTTTTCCCCTACATATTCATGGGAGATATTATTATACCATGAAGTAATGACTTAATCCATCCAATGAGGCACCACTCTCTTCTCTCTCCTTTCTAAGGTTGCATTGAAATTCCATTTTTTAATCTCGTTAACTGAGTCCCCTAGATTATTTGAAGAAATGTGTGGAGTGTAGTTGTCACATCCCATAGACTAGAGCTATGGGATTTTATCCCTAACTATGCCCATTATATATTCTTCCTATCTTATTTTCCCTTTGTTAGGTCCACCCTAATAATATTTCCTTTCTTTTTAACCTTGACTATTTATTCCCCAACATCACATCACCCTTCATTTTTATTTTGTCTATCCTTTACCTCTTCATTTCCTTTTGTGAAGTAGATAGTACCTAGTTCATTCCTATATATAAGTATACATTCATATCTCACCTATAGGTAAGTGTAGATATCACTATCTCACCCTTACTTCTGGTTGCACTCCTCATTTACATTTGTTCATATTTTATTACATAATTTATGCCATTATTCACTAACATTGTAATTAGAACAAGGTTATTCTTGATCTCGTGATTTAACTAGCATACTACTTTCTTGTTTGTTAGATCTCATTTCATTTATATTTATCATAGTTTAATTGTTCTCATTCTTTCATAATGGTTAGACTTGCATGCTCTCCTATCTTGACATTCTTGCTTGGCATGCATCTCCTGCATGTTGATTTATTTTTCTCTTTCGTGTACAAACTGTTTGACATCATACTAATCCATGAGAATTTATCATAGTTTAACTGTTCCCATTATTTCTAAATGGTTAGACTTGCATGCTCCCCTATCTTGACATTCTTGCTTTATTTATTTTTTGTGTACTACTTGCTTGACATCATTCTAATCCATGAGAATTTATCATAGTTTAAATGTTCCCATTATTCCTTAATGGTGACTTGCATGCTCCCCTATCTTGAAATTCTTGCTTGGCATGCATTCCCTGCGTGTTGATTTATTTTTATCTTTTGTGTACTACTTGCTTGACATCATACTAATCCATGAGACACCTTTGTGGCTTCACCTTACACTAATGACTAGGCATGAGGTCCTTCTCATGCACTACGAGTATGAAGGCCTAGTTGATGGAGGAATCCTTGGTGGCATTGGGGTACTGGCTTGCATTAGAAGGATCCCTTGAATACTCTCATGCACTTGCTTGCTTATCTCTTTCCTTGCAACTTGCTACTATTCACATGTAATGGATAAAAACTCTTGCAAGAGGGGAAATATTAGCATATAAATTTTTTACTTGGGTACTCACATGAGCCTACCTAGATGGAGGTGTATTGGGCATTGTGCAGGCCAATACCCTTATGTAGTATTCATACTTGACCTACAAGCAATGATATAATACCTTTCAACTACTACTTTAATGTAATGGATTTCCTTCTTACTTTATCTTGGATGTGGGGTGTCATTAGGATGTTTATAACTTAGGTGAGTTCTAGAGGTCCTCTTTGTCCCTTGGTCTCTAGACTTTGGTTTCCTGTTTAACTCAATTTGACTACTTAGAGCATTGATTTGGGGCATTCCTTAAACCCATATGTATAGTTGGGGGTGAAGACCCCCTTTTTGCATGCATGATTACTCAATACTCTTTAATTTGGGTCTAAAGCCACCCCAACCCATTTAGGACTTGCTATTTATGGATTCAATTTAAGTAAAATTTCCAAAACCCTACTCAATCTCTTGGCATTGTGCATACTATGGGTTTTATTGGGATACTATGATTATGTACATCAACAAAACGCATAAAAGAGTTTTGATTCAAGACTTAAAATCCATTACAAGATTATTCCAAATTTGTAACATCAAGGAAACATGTGGTATGAAATTTCCATACAAATTCAATGACTAAACATTGTTCTCTTATGCATTTAGTTCATTCTCTTGCCTATTTATACAACTCAACTTCTCTCTATAAAGTCTCTTTTAATAATGTCATCTTCCTAGTTATTTTATGTTTAAAAGCCCTAATTTGTACATATTTGGATCATTTACTAAACTCCCTATACCTCTACTCTCAAACCCCTAAGCTACTTGCACTGGTCATCTCAAGCACTTCTATAGAAAATCTTTGATTGCTTCATCCCAAGGCATCTTCATTGGTGTAGTTACCATTTTTTATTGCAGCTGCTCACTATTGTAGTTGCTTCCTTTTCTTATTATTGTTTCCTATCCTGTAATTTTATTTGTTTTCAACCAAATAAAATAATATTAACTGGTCTCTTCTCCATACAAGTGAGTATTTAGTCTAATATAACATTTTACCCTAGTATCACTCTTGTTAGTTTAATTTCTAATCAGAATGAAACCCAGCAAACGAAATAAATTATGGTCCATTTACCAAAAACTTGGCAAAAACCAGTTTGACCAAATTATATGATCCATTCACCAAAAACTTAGCAAAAATCAGTTTAACCCTAGAAAGATCATACTACATGATTCTAAGGTTCATAATTTTCGTACATCCATCCGTGTCTTTCTTTTAGTGTGTGCATTCCTTGCCCTAAGATGCATCATAACTGCCAAACAACCACAAATCACACACCTGCTCTGTTAGCATCACTAGTGCAGTCAACACACTCGAACAAGAGTACTGGTTGCAGATAAGAATCATAAGTCACACATTTCTAACAAAGACATACGTATGGCAATCTGTGGATGCCTTCGGCACATTGATTGAAAGGTGGCTTATGCTCACCAAATTTCAAAGGTCTATTATTCATTGCCGTAACCGACCTTTCACAATAGGATAGTGCTAATCGAATGGGGTAAACCCAGAAATTCCCAGGGCTGAAGAGAGGATAGGAGGATAGTTATCTTGTACAGCTAGAACAAGTTACAACTACAAGAGTAAGCCCTGATTCATGCCGCCGGTGTTGTACAGTTGTGAGCAAATTGACGTTGACTTCCGCTTTGTTTATCTGTGGAGTGAACAATATTGCCAATCCAAGGATAACAACATCCTTTACTTCTGTATTTGCTTTCCCTCATTCATTACTCCCACACCATCGTCAATCATTCATTACTCCCATACCGTTTATTACTCCCACACTGGACACTGTAATTTGAAACATCTAAAAAAACATAAACATTGAGCATCTCAATGTTCAACACCTTCAACTTCTTCTAACTCAAAGCACCGACCAACCCTTAACTTTTTGAAGCTTTGTCAACTGCGATAACCCCGTATCTTCACATGCGTCTGCCCACATTTCCTCCAAAGATACCAATGTTTCCATATTTGGCAGCTCTTCTGACTCAGCATACATGGCCAACCCCTATATCCTCTTCAGCTTCACACAACTAGCTGCCCCCACCAATCAACATCGAGCAACCGAAGCTTTGTACAATACTCCAACCCCTCTATCCTCTTCAGCTTCACACATCCACCTGTGTCCAACTTTGACGCAGTTTTCCAAGTACTCAGAAACAATTAGCTACCGAAGCTTTGTACAATGCGCCAACCCCTGTATCCTCTTCAGCTTCAAATATTCGTATGGGTGAAAGGTGTCCAAAGATACCAATTTTTCCAGACATGGCAGCTCTTCTAACTCAAAACACCCCATTCCTTATTCCAGCAACCAAAGCTCTGTAAAATGTGCCAACCGATCCTGTATCCTCTTCAGCGTCACACAGTTGACTGCCATCAACTTCTGCAAGAATGCTAATGTTGTCACCTGGAAAGGTTCTTGCAAAACGTTAGCGGTTCAACCAAAATGAAAATCCATTCAAGGGAAAAAATGAAACGAAAAATACCTGGTAATGGCAAACTGGTATAGTTTTCCCCTGGCGAAGGGTTGTTAGGAGAATACACTTTTCTTTAGCCAAGCATACCTACAAATAAAAGAATCTGGCATTAAACACCCTATCCGTAAAGAACCAGAGCGACCTTGCCCCTATGTTACCAGAAACGAGAAACGGGAAACGAAACGAGAAACGAGAACGGTACGAGAAACGAAGTTACTAGGTTTCGCAAGTATAAGAAACGAGGAGAGAGAAAAACAAAAAATTGAATTAATTAAAATATATAAATTAAATATTATGACAATTTGCAAATTTTAGTACTGACTCGACTTGGTTCAGCATTTCAAACTCTAAGCTCCAACCAGCTTCACCCAGTTAATTTTAGCTTCAAAGACTAACAAACAAACTCCAAGTTCGTTCAACTCCGAATTGAAGAATGGAAACCAATTCATTATAGGTTTAAAGAGGAAAAAATAGTACAAAGAAATCATAAATTTACATATTATGGCTGATTTGTTTACGATACGTGTAAGCCTGCCAAAACACAACTATTATTCACAAATATATATGATAAGATCTTGTTTTAGATGTTTTGGGCTCTGTAAACCTATTGATATGAATACTGAAATCTTCAAATGAAAAGAATGGAAATGGGACATATACTGCAACCTATAATAACCCCATTTCTGGGATATGAATGAATAAAATTATAATATATTAACTGGAATAGGAGTTTCAAAAAGGTTTTGGAGAAATTTATAATAGAACATACGATAGCTTGGGCATTTGTCCATAAGGTGTCTATCGTTGCAATTTACTCATTTGTCCATACTGTGTTTATCGTTGCAATTTACTATCTCTAGATAATAAAAGACATTTACCCAATTTACTTATGATATGATGCCCCAAACTTAGAGCATTCACTAGCGAGGACACTTGACCTTTGCTATGAACTTGGTTAGCCTACGAATGTGCTGCTATCAACCAACACTTGGTGTGTAGGTGAAATCGGTGGAATTGCTGGATTGATTCAATAAAGCCAGAACCTTTAACAGAGATCCTTGGAACTTCAGCTGAAATCCTCTTGCAAAAGCACACGATGTCAACTCTATTCCAACTTGCTTGCCTCATTACCTATCAAAAATCTAAAAATTAAACCCCGAAATTAACCAATTCGCAAAAAAACGAAAATTCGTTTCTTGATAAACCGCTGGGGAAAACGCTGCGTCTTTTAAGAAACGGAATTTTGGCTGCAGAAACGAAAACGGCCGTAGAAAACGGCGTTTTCCGTCTCGTTGCCGTTTCTACACCGTTTTTTGTGATAAACGTGGCCTGCCGTCACGTTTCTGGTAACATAGCCTTGCCCCGATTGACACTCTACCCTTTTATTCCATATTATTTAAGACATAATGATGCAGAGGTAGAAGCCAAGCACTATCTATTCTTCCCTTTTTACTTGTTCGAAATAGGAATACAACATTTTCTTAATGGCAGTTTACCTGGTAAAGGAAACACGCCCTACACAAAGCAAGCATCAGAAGCACACGCAGAGTAAGCACTCGGTAAGAGAACCAGAGAGAGCTTGACAACTTCTTCAGTAGCCCGTTTGGGAATTTTGAGAACGTTTGCGCTCATTCTATTAAGTTACCTGTTGTGGATGTGGATTTGTGAATCAGCTCGACCACAGTGGTCCTGCGCAGGGGTGGATGAATGCATGCTGCCGGAACGATGGCGCCGAAGACCAGTTTCAAATTCGAATTCTTTCATTAATGCAGGACGGTGGGAGTGGAAGAAGATCCTGCTCAAGAGGATTCTGTCAAGGAGACAACGGTGGATCCCACCGCCGGATCTTGTTGGAGAAGAGTGGAATGCCGGAGACGAAGCGGACTGCGCAGGGTTGGACAAACGGAGTCGGGATCTCTCGACGGCACGCGGGTCAAATGGTCGAGAGATTAGCCCACTCCAATTTTGTATCCTCAATTAGCCTCATATAGTAAACCTCGACAGCCTCCTGTAAAGCTAAAATTACTTGCTTTGGAAATGCAATTTTGTCTTAAAATCCTGTGCAATTTCTCATATCTATCTCTGAAAGGAAGCTGCCGAATAATATCGGTGCTTTCCTAGCATATTCAACTTACACCAAGAGCGATAGATCTAGAATGGTATCTGTGGCTTTTTCACACCACCAGGGCTGGGTAGCAGACTCAGCACAATTTTGTATCCTCAATTGGCCTCATGCAGTAAACCTCTACAGCCTCCTGTAAAGCTCAAATTACTTGCTTTGGAAATGCAATTTCGTCTTAATATCCTGTGCAATTTCTCATATCTATCCTGGTAGCCTTTCCTCCGGTGGCTTACAAAGTAGTATAAGTGCTAACCAAGACATGCCCAACTGGCGGATTCGGGAATCCGGCAGAACAATTATTGTTGAAATCACTATTTGGATTGTTCAAATTGCCAAAGGGTATCCCTTTTAAAAGGAGTTGTCTAAATATGTGACGATTTCGCCTGAAAACGTCTAGCCTCTTCAGGCCATCGCTTAGGCAACATGGAGTTGTCTAAATATGTGACGATTTCGCCCAAAATTGTTCAGCCTCCTTTGGCCATCACTTAGGCAACATGTTTAAATGTTGATTGGGCCCGCTCTTGTCTTGTCATCCTTTGAGCTTGACCGCCTCCATCAATTTCGTACATGTATGTTGGAAGGATGTGACAGAGCCTCAAAGGTGATGCATACCATCGATCACCATTAATGTAATATCCCAAAAATTCGTAAAAATTTAAAATTTTTCAAGTGACATAAAATGTCTAAAGTCGCAGCTAAGTATCCGCTAATGGTTAGCGGGGAATGAAACAGTTTATAAAAGAACATGGGATTGCTTCTTTAAAAGAACCCGTAAACTAAAAGGTGTAATCTTGAAAACTTGTGTAAGTGCTATTAATGACTTAGCAGCTGTAATTCTATCACAGTTAGAAAAGGACTTGCATTTTGCTGCTGCTATATATACTGATGCTTATCTTTTGTCAAGTAGGTAAGAATTCTTGTGTGTGATCGGGGCTTACTTAGCGTTCAGCTAACTCCATTGAATTGCTGGTTCCTTACAGGTTTAGCAGATAAGCGTATGACCCAGTAGGATGTTATTTAAATTCATGTCGAGAAGCTACTTCCCTAGCATGATTAAGATGCTAGTTTTAGAAAATGTTTTAATATGCTGCTTGTCTTCAAGGAGATAATGTTAATCTTTTTTCTATTGTTCCAACTCCATAGATATGTAACTCCATAATGACGTTTTACCAATTACATCAACATGGGTTTAAACTTTGCAAGAACAAGTACTATTCAAAGTTCCTCCAATTGACTGAATATTATAGTTTAAAGATCTAAGAACACTGTTATTTTTGTTTATCGTAATGGTTATTTATAATTTTTGTAGAGAGCATATAGCTCACAGTTGGGCTTAAGTTCACTCCATATTGTTTGGTGTTTCTCGCAGCTACCTTCACTTCAGGACTCTATAAACGTCCTTCTCTCAAAGAATGATCAAGTTACTTATGCTATTAATTATAACTTCATCATTAAGTTGTTAGAATTTTATTGGGATTTCTTTAGCGTTTTTGGTCTTTAGTTAACCGAATATTCCTAAAAAAATAACTTGAGGCTATGTTTCTTACTATGGTTATAAGTTACAACATATTCTTCTCACTATTTCCATCAAACCTAGCTAAGAAACATACTTATCCAACTTGATTTATTAATAAAGAAAAATCTAGAATAAACGAAATTATTAATGTTATATTCTATTGTCAATCCTATAAGTTTCAACACACCATGGTAATATCAAATTATGGGCAATCATATATTTTATAATGATTAATGGTTTGATTGTAAATCATTTTGCTACAGCGCTGACTATGGAACTCTACCCACGATGGAGGAATTATTTAGAAGGACATGTGGGTTGGTTTTATCCACATAAGGGTTGACTTATAACTCCAAAACCCTACTCATTTGTTCTGTAGAGCGAGGGTTCCTCTGTCTTGTTGGCCAAGCTAAGAGCTCGCGGCCATTGGAGACCTGTAAACTCCTTCAGGTTTTGACAGCTTGCTTCCATTTTCAAATGCTGTGACTGTCTTGAGAGAGGTCGTGAGTGGTTTGTGGTCTTTAAAGGTTGAATGTGGTTTCTAGCAAGTGTAGATATTGTTTTCTCTTCAGGACTCAAGGTCTGTGTTTGTCTTGAGCCTGCAATCAGATTGACAAAGCTCGACCATGAGTACTTCTTCATCTGGTTGAGTTGTTTGCTCGTTTTTTCTTTGTAGAGGTGACTCAGTGTATTATTGCCTTTCTGGCCCGGTGCCAAATCGATCCACGATGGCTGGTTACCTCAGCTTCATTCAGAAACTTTAACAGGTAAAGATTTACACTCAAATCATTTTTAGGTTAATTTTTATAAAAGGGTTTTTACAAAATTTTACGAAAGACTTGTAATGGTAATGTGGTTTGTAACCTTGCAGGTCCTTCTCCTGGCTCTGTAGGTGGAAATGAGCTTCTCCTTCAATGTTCCACTTGAGCAATCAAATGGTAAGCCCTGGTTGCAAACGAGGGTTTCTTCCTGCAATTTGTTGTGGTGGTTGGAAGTTAGGTTCTTTGCGGTTGGAAAAGCACGGCCTCAGTTTACCTGCTAGCTTGTTGTTTCTTGCTTGCTTGTTCTGTATGAGTTACCCTTACAGGGTACTTTGTGCAGGGAGGAAGAAGGCTATAATAGCCGTGATAAAAAAAATTGTTTTTATGTCTCTGCCTTTACAGCCTGAACAATGTAAATTTCTTTTGCTTCTTTTGATAGAGCTCAGCTCTAAGCCCTACGAGGCTGTCGACCTTTGTCTGGTTAATTTTTAGTTTTTAAAAAATAGATTTTAAGGGAAACGAAAAGATCGTTAATCAGTTAGGATTTGTAAAAGAATTAAGGGTTTTTACCTATCCGTGATGTATGGTTACTATTCGATAAATATTATTTTGTTTTAGTTCCGTTTTTAACAGGCATGAGCCTCGACCTTGAATTTTAAAGGCCATAAGCCATTGCTTCTTAATCAATTTTGTTTTTTAACAAATTATTGTTGTATTATTTTAGTTTATTATCATGCAATTAAAATGATTTACATTGCAATGTAATTATGGAATTTTTTACTGTGATAAGAGTATTATTATTACTCTGTTTGGCTCATAAGGGTAAATTTTCAAGTATACCCTATAGTTCGGTGAAAGAATAAATTTACATGGAAAATTCTTAGCTCTGTTTTATTATTTTCCTTTAATGATTTTCACAGCTGTTTTAATTCTTATAAAGAAAGATTTAGGGTAAATACTGCAAGCTTGAGAATAGGATTAAGTTTATTTTTCAAAAACCTAAGTAGTTGTCTTGAGGTTTCAATATAAACTTTTGTCTTAATACAGAGACACATAATGTCTAGAAACAAATTATTATAAGATTTTATTGAAAACTATCTAAACCTAAACCCTAAGTGATAGTCTGTTTACTATTCCTATGTTTATTTGTTAAACTGTATCTATTGTGTTTATAAAGAATAATAATATATTAAAGTATTTATTGTTTCTTTACAGAATAAATCATAAGCAATCTATAGCAGAATTTAATTACATTTTTCATTCAGGGTTAAGTAAGATTCATCATATCTACCTAAATGCCCAACTATAAATAGAGTACTGTGAAAGCCAAGCGTGGAAAAAAATAGTATGGAATTCTATTTCAATTTATTTCCCATTTAGCCTAATTACCACTATTTCTAACATAATCTGTTAATTACTAAGTCCATCAATACACAGTTACTCCTTTCTTCATAAACCCTAATTAAATACTAACATGCTTATATTTGAAAACTAGTAAACATTTTACTGAAGACAGAAAATCAATAAAATAACATGAAACAAATAGAACCTGTCAATGATGAGGTGACAACAGCTTAAGGAGGCTGTTCCTCCAAACCAACTGTTGGAGAAAGCTTAGACTGCTCTTCCTCAGGACCCCCGAGCTTATTTCCTGGTCCTCATGGTAGAGTACTGGGTGAAGGATATGTCCTTAAGACCTTCTGTCGCCTAACTGGTCCAATTACCTCAGTAATCCAAATTTTCTCACAACAGTAAAAAATTCATCCTATTAGATGCAATAAGTTCGGTCTCAACAGTTAACCCCTCAAACTCACTTCAGTAATCCCCTCCATCGAATTTCTCATGAGTAAAATTCATTCACTCTGAATGATCACCTCTCAGAAATGAGAAGCCTCAGCTGTCTTCAATGGAAAATTTTATAGAAATTCCTAGGTCTTCTGGGTCAGTTTTCACTTAATGAGCCACCTACTCCAATTCCACTTTCTTGGGGAATCATGACCACAAATATAGGGAATTTTCCATCTGCAACAGTTGGAAGTAGTTTGAGGATACTGCCACTTGTCAGTGTACTCTCCACCCAATCTCCTCCAGCAAGTGACCAGTTAACACTCTTTTAACAGCTTCCCTAAGCTGTTGTCTCATCATTTATTTATTTATAAATAAAATATTCTGAATTACATTAATTATTCTTGACCCCACTTGGTCATCAATTACAAACTTAGCATAAAATACAACACAATGTTCCTCAAATAACATTAAATTGTTTTTGCAAATTGGGGCATGTGACAATTAAACATCCCATAAGCGTTTGGATTTGAAATTTAATTGAATGAATGCGTAGGGCAATTTTGTACATGTATGCTCGAAGGATGTGACAGAGCCTCAAAGGTGATGCATACCATCGATCGCCATGCATCTAACCATCCCATAAGCGTTCGAATTTGAAATTTAATTGAATGAATGTGTAGGGTAATTGGGAAATAGTGCAGCTGATTATAACTATAAAATGTTGTGGCCTGATAAAATAATCTTTAAACGACCCATCATCTCTATATGTAGGTGTGAGTTGCTTCCTTCATGCCTCGAAATTCTCTATCGCTTGGAGTCAAAATGGTGGGATTTCTAGATTTAATATTAATGAAATCTTCAGCGATCTCAATGGATCTAGCAGTGACTCCAGTAAAACAATTTACAGTTGAGAAATAGGACCTCCCCACACTTGTGAATTAATGCTGTAGAAGAATGCCCCCAAATATATCAGATTACATGTCGTTCTACACTCCTTCTAGTTCTGAGTCACTTTCGAAACCAACGACCTAATGGGACCGAACAACCAATGAAGCACTCTTGGAAAGAAAATGCGTTCTCACTTGTTGCAGATACGTGGAGGTTTGCATGTTAGAACAGTAATCCAACCTCTTAGTACCTTAGTTTCACTCCTTAGTCAATTCTATTGCATTTTCTATTAATACACTATGGTTTTGGACTTAGGGTGCTTAGTTGGACAAAATCCACCTCTAGTGCTCCTAGTCAACCAAGCTATCCACATTCAATGAATGGGAGCACACTAGCAATGATGAGGGCGCACATGTAGCTGGTTGACTGAGCCAGAGTGCTCATGTGGGTGTGAAAGCCCCAATTTGACTTGGTATTTGTCCAACTAAGCACCCTAAGTTCAAAACCATTGTGTATTAATGCAAAATGCAATAAAATTAACTAAGGAGTGAAACTAAGGTACTAAGGGGTTGGATTATAACACCCTCCCTTAATCCAAAAGCTAAGTACAACTCACAAAATGAAGGAGGCCTTGGCAACAATGGCTCAAGTCACCTCAATTACATAATTCAGAAATTCTATTTGTTCATATGAACCGAGGAAAAGAAGGAAAACCACATGGGACAAAACCTTCTCTTAATAATGGACATGGAGCTGAAACTTGCAACAAATAACAGCAAATCACCATTCATCACTCACCCCAAGCAAAGATCTCGGGTAAGTGAAAGTCTTGGTGAAAATGTCAGGAGTTTGCTCGGTGGATGGGCAATACTGCAGTGAAATCACCCTGTCATGCACTAAGCCTCTAATGTAGTGCATATGGATTTCAATATGCTTTGTCCTCTGTCTCTGATATGTATCAGTAGATATTTTGATGGCACATTGATTTTTCACCCAAATGTTGGTAAAAGAATCAATTGTGACACCAAATTCTAAAAGAATTCCCTACAACCAAACACATTGTGTAGTTGCATTGAATGCTGCTTTGTACTCGGCCTCTATTGATAAAAGTGAAATGGTGTGTTGTTTCTTACTTGACCAACAAATAGAACCTTCAGCAAGCATAAAGACAAAACCTGAAGTTGATTTTCTGTCAGTGGGATCTCTAGCCCAATCCGAATAAGAAAATCCAGCTACTTGGAGTGAGGAACTAGCTGAGTAGTGCACCCCGAAATTCTTTGTATCCTGGACATACTGGAAAATTCTTTTCCAATGAAGCTCATGTGGCTAGTGTATATGCCTTGCTACAATACTTACAGTCAAAATATAACCTGTTTCTGTTCACATTGCATGTGTAAATTGCTTTTCATTTAATGGTTTTTTGCTGGTTTTGCACCAAATTCGATTTGTGAGTTTCTCTAAGGCTCCTAGATCTTCTCGTGGGTCGAATTTTGTTAGGTTAAAACGAGCAACATTAACATAATAATGAGCGAGAAATAAACATTATCACAAGCAACCACATATAGACACACAATATACCCTGGAAACCCCATGCGGGGAAAACCAGCGCCAATGAAGATCTTCATTACATGGCCAAAATCGACCATCCGGGCCAAGTGAGCTAGTCACCGCTCACCTCCAGGCCACTATACAATGGAGCCTCCTCAAGCCTTATAAAGGCTTAATCACATGCAATACCATGGGACAATACCATGGGCTACAACAAACCATGTGCCCAAACCATGTGCTAGACCTAAACCAACTTTGACTCAATCCCGAGTCAAGGTTAACCCTAACAATCCCCCCTTTAAACTTGACTTGGAGTAATCACCAACTCCCCTCAAATTTTACCGAGGAATCTTACATACACCCCCCTATCACCTAGGTCTATCTCCCAACTTTACTGGTGAGTTACCAGGGGTATGCATGCCTTACCAGGTCTTACAACCATATGCCCATTTACATGCAAACCGCTCCATTAGTTTTTTTTTTTAGTTTTTTCATGTGTCTCATGGTGACTACACCATCACCATTCATTGCTTCATCCTCTCGCTTTCTATACTCGCTTTGTTTTGCTCGTCCTTCCACTACTTTCCTTTTCATGCCTTGCCATAATACCTTTCTATTTTTATTTAACCATGATTCATAAACCATCATATTAAAAAGGTCACCAACGATCATAACCAAGCCAAACCATGGCTCTGATACCAATTGTTAGGTTAAAACGAGCAACATTAACATAATAATGAGTGAGAAATAAACATTATCACAAGCAACCACATATAGACACACAATATACCCTGGAAACCCCATGCGAGGAAAACCAGCACCAATGAAGATCTTCATTACATGGCCAAAATCGGCCATCCGGGCCAAGCGAGCTAGTCACCGCTCGCCTCCAGGCCACTATACAATGGAGCCTCCTTAAGCCTTATAAATGCTTAATCACATGCAATACCATGGGACAATACCATGGGCTACAACAAACCATGTGCTAGACCTAAACCAACTTTGACTCAATCCTGAGTCAAGGTTAACCCTAACAAATTTATCACATGGTATCAGATCTTGTTGGAGTTTATTGAATTGCAGATCAATCCAAAGCGTTTTGAGCTGCATTTTTAGAGAAATTCCAGATAAAATTGAGTTGTTTCGCAGGACAATTTGACAATAACATCACCATTAGCGCATGCAGAAATGGAAGCTACGCACAGATTTCCAACACCTTTCAACTTCTTCGATTGGAAGGCAGATATGGTGATTCAATTGAGAGCCCAAGGTCTCTAAAGAGTTACCATGGACACAGAGGTGGAGCCAAACTTTGTTGTTGAGAAAGCCAAGTACTTCAACAGATTGGATGAAGCATATGGATTGTTATGCTTGAGTATCTCAAGAGAGCTCTTGTTCCACATAGACAGTTTAACCATTCCCACTGAAGCTTGGGTAAAACTAGAGACATTATTTGGGAAAACTAATGAACTAATAGGTCACCAGCTTGAGAACGAGATCATCAGCCTGAGCCTAGCGCACTTTGACACTATCCAGGACTTCTTCACCAAGTTTAAGTCACTTGTGTTGCAGCTAAAGCAATGTGGGATGGAGAAGAAAGAGGACTAGTTGATTTTTTCCATCCTTTCGAAGTTGGGGCCAGAATTCTCAGTCTTTGTCAGCCAATTTCATTCTAGCAAGTTAACACTTCGAAATTGGAAAATGCCAAGTTTGGCTAGCTTCATGGAGTCACTCACTCAGGAGCAAGAAAAGCTAGTCCAAATGGGAACCATCAAGACTAAGGATCAATCCTTGGCCATGGGAGTTTCGAATGCCTCAAAGAGAAATCCCAAGACAAAGAATTCGAAGCTTCTAGAGAAGAAGAAACCAAAAAAACCCAAATCCAGTGATGGGGGTTCGAATCCTCCCAAGGAGAAGGACAAGAGAGGAAAAGAGAAGATCAAATGCACCTATTTCCACAAGGGATAGCATCCAGAGAGCTCATGCATGAAAAAAACCATTGACCAGATGGCGCAGGTGCTGGAGAAGAACAACATTCCAGTCCCTGACACCGTAAGGAAGAAGGATGGAAGTTCCAGTTCAGATGGAAAGGAGAAATGTCATGCTTTGGTAGCAGGTACCTCTAATTCCTCATCTTTCATCATTGATTCGGGGGCTTGTAGACACATGGTAGCCACTAGATAGCTCTTCTCCTCCATGCATTCAAACGATGGCCCAACAGCTTGAATGGGGGATGATTCGGAAATCCAGACCAAGGAGATTGGTAGGATTGACTTAGAGCATGGTGTTTTTAGTGATGTGTTGTATGTACCAGACCATGCAAAAAATTTGCTATCAGTCTATCAAATGACCCATATAGGAGAGGCAAAGAGAGTGACCTTCACT
This sequence comes from Pseudotsuga menziesii, assembly GCA_001517045.1. Classification (NCBI taxonomy): domain Eukaryota; kingdom Viridiplantae; phylum Streptophyta; class Pinopsida; order Pinales; family Pinaceae; genus Pseudotsuga; species Pseudotsuga menziesii. Next base: position 382,226 of record LPNX011033485.1, on the reverse strand, counting down.
CCAGACATGGTAGAGATTGCAGAAATCTCATCAGACCAAGTCATTGCAATTGGGTATGCAGCCCACCATGAGAGGATGTACAAGTTTTCTAACTTCCTCCCCACTTCCAGTGAACAAGCTCTTCTCTCACATGCCAATGAGATTTGTAAGCTATGGCATGAGAGGTTTGGTCACATGAACTAAAAGTACCTCCAAGCACTACATAGAGATGAGATGGTGGAAGGACTTCCACAAATCAAATCATCAAATGGAGCATGCATTGGATGTGTAGTTGGGAAGCATCTGGAGCGAAGCTATGAGAAGGGGATGGCAAGGGGAGCCACACAACCACTTGGGTTGGTACATTCATATCTCATAGGTCCTTTTCGCACTCCATCATATGGTGGATAAAGGTATGTACTTACATTTATCGATGATTACTCAAGATTTTGCTGGGTGTACTTCCTCGAATTAAAGTATGAAGTTTTTAAACAATTGAAGATTTGGAAGGCATTGGTAGAAAATCAGAGTGGGCATAAGATTAATATCCTTAGGACTGATAATGAGAAGGAGTACGTAAACAAGAAACTACACCACCTTTGTGAGGAGTGTGGCATCCAAATGCAACACTCAACTCTCTACACAAAACAACAAAATGGTGTGGCCGAGAGGAAGAATAGATCTCTCAAGGAGATGGCCACTTGCATGATAGAATCAAGGGATCTAAGTCCCAAGCTATGGGCTAAGGCCATTATTTGTGCTGCACACATACAAAACAAATCCCTCCACAAATCAATAAAATGAAAGACATCCTACAAGGCATAGTTTGGCCATAAACCAAATGTCTCAAATTTTGGGATTTAGGCTCTCCTGAAATTTGAGACATTTGGTTTATGGGAAAACCATGTCTTGTAGGGTGTCTTTCCTCTTACTGATTTGTGGAAGGCTCTATTTTGTATGTGTGCAGCACAACTAATGGCCTCAACCCATAGCTTGGGACTTAGATCCTTTGCTTCTATCATGCAAGTGGCCATCCCCTTGAGAGATCTATTCTTCCTCTCGGCCACACCATTTTGCTGTGGTGTGTAGGGAGTTGAGTGTTGCATTTAGATGCCACACTTCTCACAAAGGTGCTGTAGGTTCTTGTTTACATACTCAATCCCATTATTAGTCCAAAGGATCTTAATCTTATGCCCACTCTGATTTTCTACCAATGTCTTCCAAATCTTCAATTGTTCAAAAAATTCAGACTTTAATTTGAGGAAGTACACCCAACAGAATCTTGAGTAATCATCGATAAATGTAAGTACATACTTTGGTCCACCATATGATGGAGTGGACAGAGGACCCATCAGAATTGAATGTACTAACCCAAGTGGTTGTGTGGCTCTCCTTGCCATCCCCTTCTCATAGCTTCACTTTGGATGCTTCCCAACTTCACATCCTTGATTTGATGATTTGATTTCTGGAAGTCCTTCCACCATCTCATCTCTATGTAGTGCTTGGAGGTACTTGTAGTTGATGTGACCAAACCTCTCATGCCATAGCTTGGAAATCTCATTGGCATGTGAGAGAAAATCTTGGTCATTGGAAGTTGGGAGGAAGTTCGAAAACTTGTACATCCTCTCATTGTGTTCTGCATACCCAATTGCAATGACTCGGTCTGATGAGATTTCTGCAATCTCTACCATGTATGGAGTGAAGGTCACTCTTTTTTCCTCTACTGTATGGGTCATTTGATAGACTAACAACAAATTTGCTACAAGGTCTAGTACATACAACACATCATTGAAGAAACCATGCTCTAAGTCAATCCTACCAATCCCCTTGGTCTGGATTTCTGAATCATCCCCCATCCGAACTGTTGGGCCAGCATTCGAATGCATGGAGGAGAAGAGCTCTCTAGTGGCTACCATGTGTCTAGAAGCACCCAAATCAATGATGAAAGATGAGGAATTAGAGGTACCTATTATGAAAGCATGAAAATTCTCCTTGTCATTTGAACTAGAGCTGCCATCCTTCTTCCTTGCGCTGTCAGGGATTGGAATGTTGTTCTTTTCCAGCAGCTGGGCCATCTGGTCAATGATTTTTTTCATGCATGAGCTCTCTGGATGCCATCCATTGTGGCAATAGGTGCATTTGGTATTCTCTTTTCCTCTCTTGTCCTTCTCCATGGGAGGATTCGAACCCCCATCAATGGATTTGGGTTTTTCTAGTTTCTTCTTCTCCGGCAGCTTCAAATTCTTTACCTTGGGCTTTCCCTTTGAGGCATTAAAAAATCCCATGGACAAGAATTGATCCTTAGTCTTGATGGTGCCCATTTGGACTAGCTTGTCTTGCTCTTGAGCGAGTGACTCCATGAAGCTAGCTAGACTTGGCATTTTCCAATTTCGAAGTGTTAACTTGCCATAATGAAATGTGCTAACAAAGACTGAGAATTTTGGCCTCAACTTCGAAAGGATGGACAAAATCAACTGGTCCTCTTACTTCTCAATGCCACATTGCTTTAGCTGCAACACAAGTGACTTAAAATTGGTGAAGAAGTCCTGGGTAGTGTCAAAGTGTGCTGGGCTCAGGCTGATGAGCTCATTCTCAAGCTGGTGACCTCAGGCATAACAATCCATATGCTTCATCCAATCTGTTGAAGTACTTGGCTTTCTCAACAACAGAGTTTGGCTCCACCTCTGTGCCCATGGTAACTCTGTAGAGACCTTTGGCTCTCAATTGAATCACCATCTATGCCTTCCAATCGAAAAAGTTGAAAGGTGTTAGCAAGGTGTGGGTAACTTCCATTTCTGCCTACGCTAATGGTGATGTAATTGTCGAATTGTCCTGCAAAACAACTCAATTTTATCTAGAATTGCTCTAAAAATGCAGCTCAAAACGCTCTGGATTGATCTGCAACTCAATAAACTCCAACAATATTTGATACCATGTGAGAAATTCGACCCACAAGAAGATCTAGGAGCCTTATAGAAACTCACAAATCGAATTTGGTGCAAAACCAACAAAAAACCATTAAATGAGAAGCAATTTACACATGCAATGTGAACAGAAATAGGTTATATTTTGATTGTAAGCTCTGTAGCAAGACATGCACCAGCCACATGAGCTCCATTGGAGGGCAGCAAAAAGAATTATTCAATATGTCCATGGTACAAAGAATTTTGGGTGCACTACTCAACTAGTTCCCCACTCCAACCAGCTCGATTTTCTGATTCGGATTGGGTTGGAGATCCCACTAACAGAAAATCAACTTCAGGTTTTTTCTTATGCTTGCTGAAGGTCCCATTTGCTGGTCAAGTAAGAAACAACACATCATTTCACTTTCATCAGCATAGGTCGAGTATAGGGCATTAGTCAATGCAACTACACATTGGGTTTGGTTGCAGGGAATTCTTCGGGAATTTGGTGTCAATTGATTCTCCTACCAACATTTGGGTGGACAATCAAAGTGCCATCAAAATATCTACTGATCCAGTTCAGAGGCAGAGGACAAAGCATATTGAGATCCATATGCACTACATTCGGGGCTTAGTGCATGACATAGTGATTTCACTAAAGTATTGTCCATCCACCGAGCAAACTGCCGACATTTTCACCAAGACTTTCACAAAGAAGACCTTCACTTACCTGAGATATTTCCTTGAGGTGAGTGATGGATGGTGATTTGCTGCTATTTGCTGCAAGTTTCAGCCCCATGTCCATGATTGAGGGAATGTTGGTTTTCCTTCATTTCCTCGGTTCATATGGACAAATAAAATTTCTGAATTATGTAATTGAGGTGACTTGAGCCATTGTTGCCAAGGCCTCCTTTATTTTGTGAGCTGTACTTAGCTCTTGGATTAAGGGAGGGTGTTAGAACAATAATCCAACCCCTTAGTACCTTAGTTTCACTCCTTAGTCAATTTTATTGCATTTTGCATTAATACACTATGGTTTTGGACTTAAGGTGCTTAGTTGGACAAATACCAAGTCAAATTGGGGCTTTCACACCCACATGAGCACTCCAACTCAGTCAAACAACCACATGTGCACCCTCATCATTTCTGGTGCGCTCCCATTCATTGAATGTGGACAGCTTGGTTGACTAGGAGCACTAGAGGTGGATTTTGTCGATTTTTGGCCTGATTTGGTGCATTTAATGCCACCTAAAGACTCTCACTCACCTAGATTTCTACACCCACACATGCCAAGGTGTAATCATTGCCCCACATCACCTCAACCACATCCACTCAACGATTCATGGCCATTTGGGCTGATTTGGAGCGTGATTGGCCCACCTAGGGGGGATTGATGCCAATTTGGCAATTTTCACTTGTACAGTCACATTGGGCTCCCAAAGCCTCACGAAACACTTCTAATGTATATAAACCTATTACTAACATGTTTTTATGTTAGACAGTCAAAATATTACCTGTTTCTGCTCACATTGCATGTGAAAATTGCTTCTCATTTAATGGTTTTTTGCTGGTTTTGCACCAAATTCGATTTGTGAGTTTCTCTAAGGCTCCTAGATCTTCTTGTGGGTCGAATTTCTCACATGGACCCACAGGAAGATCAACTCACACTGCAGATATGTGAGGATGTTTTCACCTGGAAAGAATGTTAGTTTTTAACCCTCTTAAAAGAATAAGCAACATCACAGATGCACTTCAACATGAATACATGGTTGATATCATGGTGGACGTGCTCACAAAACAACTTCATCTACATCCTGCTGAAGTTGAAAGTTGAATGATATGAAGACTCCCCTCCCCGCATTGAGATGAACGTGGAAATCCTTACGAGTCGAACAAGAGACTGTGTCGGGAGATTGTATTTGTGGAAGAAAATAAACAATAAACATCTTTAAATCGGTGCAAAGAAGTCAAAATTTAAACTAAATTTAGATTAAAATATAACATATTAAATATAATGTTTACTTTATTTTATTTTACATTTTAATTTTTAAATTTATAATAAAAATATAATTCAACAATTAAAATATAAAATATAAAATTTTATATTATATAGCCTTAATAATGTAACTAAAACGATGCTTCGTTTCATGAATCAGATTTTAAAAGAGGACTATCTCAACTAACATTATAATGGGATTGCAAAGCTCAAATCATTGAAATATTAAAACCATGGAAAATAATTTATCCACCGAAAACTAATTACGCTCAAAGGTGTAACATAGGATGTAGGGTTCCAGATTTTTCACTCGGATGTTCAGATTTCAAGGATGCTCCAATATTCTTCGTCTCTTTATGAATGGAGCATTGAGATAAAAAAAATAAGGTTAATTCAATCCGCTGTTTTGTTTCATCACTTTTATTCACGTGGTTTGATCCAATCCAATCCCATGTTTTGTAATCCACGCAGAGGGTCCATATCCATAAAATTGAGCTCAGATATTTAGGGGTCAAAGATTCTGAAGTTACTCTCAATGAAGGAGGAGTTCGTGGTAAAGATGGTAGTTTAGGAAACACTTTGAATTAAGCTAGTTTTTTCATTTTTGCAGCTGTTAAAATTCATTCTCATTATTCCATGATCATATATTATCAATATAAATGGATTGCTACTTTACATTATTTAGTTAGAGAGAATTGGCTTAAATGATTTATAACCCTTGTATTTATTAAATTTTCTTTTTATTTGGCTTCGAGTATTAGACATAGTTTTATTTATCAAACATTAATGTTCGAACGTATATGATTAAGGTTGGCTAATTTTGTTATATCATAACCTTTATATGTTTGTTGAACATTTTTATCATTACAAACTCCTACAACTTATGTCTTATATAATGTGTAAATAAATAATGTTTGCCTTATATATATATATATATTTATAATAGGTAGACCTTGCCTTTATTTTTATTTTTTTGATCAAAATCCTTTATGTTATGTTTTCAATGATAAATTGAAACTGATCCTAATTTAAAGGATTAACTTGGCATGATTAACATTTTTATGGCTTATACACTCCTTATATCAATTCGAATAATCATCAAATTGATTTTCCAAGTTAATATTATTGATTGATTTGAATTGGAAAGTTTTGTTTGATATAATTATTAATGATTTCGTTGATATGCCATAATCATTTTTTTTAGCATACGGTCTCCTATTGCTTAAGGATGATGTTACATCCAGCCTCCACGTATTAGACTTATCGTATCAAAGATTAAGAGCTGGAAGGAAATGATAATGACACGAATCTATACATCATCATACCTGTTACACTACGAATTGAAAGAACTTCAATGCATAAAATTATGATTTATCATATGGTAATCTCTTTTGATTTTGATAATCATCCTAGCATTGGGATTAAACACGAAGTCTCATAATCGGACACATATAGGGTAGTGTATTAATTTTGTCTTTTCAGATTGATTCTCCCAAATCTTTGAAAATCAAATACGTACAGCGTTATCATATTATCTCTTGATTTTATAAATTTTACCTTGATATCATTTCATTGGGAAAACAAATCTTGAAATCAGGTAATGGTTGCAGAGAAGCATTACATAATGATTTGGTTATCTTGGTGGTCATGTTTTTTGAAGTAACAGGATTTCAGAACTAGTTTCCATTATTTTGAAACTATGGTTACTGAAATTATGTTTAGGGTTTTAGTTCTTGTTTCACATGAATTGGGAAATGATTTGATATTTTACACTATGCCATTTACATGGATTCCAATACCATTTGTATTCACGCATCCCTTCATCCCGAACCCTAATCGAAATCTTTGTAGAGTGGAAATGGCACCTCTTAATCGCTTTGAGATTTCAGGCCCTAAGTTGGTTGAATCTAACCCAGAAGTAGCCGCATTGTTTGAGAAAATAGGCCGGGGTTCGTTTTCTAAAGGTTTTAGTGGTCGTCATGTAGAAATAACCAGACAATTCGCTATGTCGCTGAAGGATGATGTAGCTCAAGTTGGGGATTTTCAGCTGATTTTGAATGAGGATATGATTGCTAAAGCTACTAAGCTTCCCCAAATTGGTGAATGTTGGTTCAAAGGTCAGAAAGTTAATAAGAAAAAGCGTGAAATGTTTCTCTTTCCATTACCAAAGGATTTGGATCTTGGAAGAGGCGTTTCTGTTAAATTTCTGAAACCACAATGGAGAGCCTGTTTTGAAATTTTAATCAGGTATGTTACCTGCGATGGACGCTACTCTCATATACATTATTATCATTTATGGTTGTTGATGGCCTTGGAAGGTAGCAAAATAAACTTGCCTTTCTTTCTGCTTCAGAGTCTTAGGAAAATGGCACATACTATACAGACCATTGTTGGAGATATAGAACAAAGTTTATTTCATCATGGTCTTCTAAAGATCCTATTTCAGTACTAGTTAAATCATCTGGGTAGATCTTGGGATGAATTTTTGAATGCAAATAATTATGGGTTAACCCAGTATTGGCCTACTCTACGTCCTAAAACTCGTAGAAAAAGTAAACGTTTTCCTCAAACTAAAGCCAATTCTGAGTCAAAGATGTTGAAGCATCTGAACTGAGAGTGCCTATAGAGGATAATCCAAGGCATACAGCTACAATAGAATCCCTTCCTTTAAATCTTGAAACCCCTGTAGTCTTTGCTTTATATGAGGATCCTCATACTGTATCTTCGAATACAAGGAAAAAATTGAAAATGTTAGACAAAGAAAAGGTGAAATTTGATGGTAAATCAAAATTTTCAGAATTCCCCATTACAGGGTTAGGTTTTCGCAGAATTACCAGAAGCATGAAATATTCCACTTCAAAAGCACCTGTTCATGCCCAAGATCTGCCATTTATCAAAATTCTAAGTGAAGAAGGGGATTATGGTTCAGTAGAGGTATCGTCACAGGAGTGTGAAGAAAAAATGAATGATCCTGTTGTATCTCTGAATAATGATTATAATGAAAATCAATCCCCAGTTTTGCCAAATGATACAACAATCAAAATAGGATCTGCTTTGGATAACAATTCCTCAGCAGAGCAGATGCTGAGAAGTACCATAAAAACTATCAAATTAAGACAACAAATTGGGCAGTTAAAATAGAAATTGAAAAGATCTGAATCAAATTCCATTGAATTGAGGAACGAAGTACAAAACTTGAGAAGTGAGTTATTAACCTGGATTAAGCGATGGAAGGATTTGAAAGAGAAGAAAGATAGGTTGAAAACTTTGAAAAGGTCTTGGATTATGGCTAACAAGAAGCTGTTGAAACATGAAGAGCAACATAAAATTGAAAACATAAAGTTAAAGGCTAAATTGTCTAAGGCTCTTCGAGTTATCGAACTTAGAAGTGCACCTTGAAAATTGTTATTAGTGTTGAGTTTTTTTTTAACAGAATAGGTAATTAGCATGCTCACAGAATCATAGATTCTGCGGGCATTGCACATAATTTAATTCAGTTTGTTATTTCAGTTTTGATATTTATTATAAAACTCATACATGGTTAATCGATTTTGCAGGTGTCATATGGATCCTCAATTTTGATGGTGTTCTTTTCGTTTATTTTGCCAGCAAATGATGAAGTCATTTCAAGCTCGAATGATCTAGATGCTAGATGTCAAATAACAATTGCTATATGGACAAGTCGACATGTGAAGATGAGAAAGCAATTATTAATTTGATGATTCAGATGCCAGGTGCATTATTGAAGAGGATGATAATCAATGTCCGAGATCCTAGATGTTCGATCATTTAGACTCAATGGTTTATTTTTAGTTTTAGTTACTTAGAATTAGGAAAGGCAGTTATTGGTCCTTCTTATAAAACTATGAAAGACTGATTATAGAGGGGTCGATGGAGTATTGAAGAAAATACTTATTGGAAATATAATTACAATTTCTGGTTTTGATTACTCTACTGGAGTTTTACCTTCGTGGATGATTATGACTAGTGTTCTCAAACTGGTATAATTGCTCGTTACTATTTTTGAAAACTTAATATATATATATATATATATATATATATATATATATATATATATTTCAATATACTGTTTTCTCACCATACATTTTATACAATTGTACTGTGATATAATTGTGTTTATTATCTGAAAAATATACTCGGTTTGCACAATATTGATGTTTGATTAAGAATATTACCGAGTCTTGTTAATTGATTTTTGTATTGATAATTGAGATTTGGTAATAATACATTTCATATTTATTTCTGATTTCATTTGTATTTTCTACAATGTTTTCACAAATGAATATAATCCTGTTATTCAAATATTCAGTATTGAACATTAGTTATTGATTAATAGGGCATCACAGAATAAATTAAAGTAGTTCTCTATTTTAATTTTCTGTTGTTGTGCATATTCAACAAAGTGATTTTAGTATAATAATTTAGATATTTTCATTTGAATTGTTATCGCTTACCTCTTTGTTAATTTAAATCATTAATTGATAATTAATTTAGTTTTCCAAGTTGCTATCAGCTGAGATAGGGTAGTCATTTAGTTTTAATTCATAATTTTAGTTTGTTCTAGATAGTTATTAAATTAGATTTAATTGGATTAGTTGGTTTTAAGTTAAAATTAGTTCTTCAGTTAAAAATTGAAAAACAAAACACTAAACAACAGACTTTCATTAAGAAAGCAATTTTAGGATGATTTAAATTTTAAAACTGACATTAGGGTTAGATAAACTCTAGATTAACATAAGATACATTTTGCTGAGTTTTTTTATATTCTCTTTAAGAGGATAAATTTAGCTAGTAGCAGGAGACCATAACCTGCGAGATTTAGTTATTCCAAACACACCGAGGGCTGTTTTAAGCACTTTGTGTGGACTATTTCTCCTTAGTTGGCCTCGGTCAGAAAATATGGCCAACAAGTCCCCGAAAGATCCATTTAGATCACTGAAGATTTCATCAATATTAAATCCTATAAATCCCACCATTTTGACTCCAAGTGATAAGGAATTTCGAGGCATGAAGGAAGCAACTCACACCTACATATAGAGATGATGGGTCAATGGAACACACATTTTAAGATGAATGACAGAGCATGGTGGAGAAACCCTAGATGAATGACAGAGCATGAAGCACTCTGCTTCGATAACATGGAATTCAGTCCCCTCCCAAGGGGACTTAGTACCAACCATGGGTAAAAACAAGTGGGAATAGGGTTTTATATTAGTTGCTCTGTCGTTTTTTCTTTTTTCTTTCTTGGATTAGTTGTATCTTTCTAGTCTTGGTATTGGGCTTGGGTCCTATGTGAGCGCCTCATTTCCGGTTCCTTCTTTTCCAGGAGACCCACGACAAGGAGATTCTTGAAATCCTTAGCAGTGCTTAACGTTGCCGTTGAAGTTGTCTCATGTTTCTCGTTTTTTTGCTCTAGGTCTATTTGACAGTTATCGAGTTAATTGGTGATACTATTTTTCTTTTGTGTTGACAGTCCTTTTGGCTTCCCTGTCTTATCTTGGAAGACTCTTGGCCCCTTAGGGTTCTTTTTTCGGAACCCTGACATTTTTTTTCCCTTTGTCCTTCTCGAGAGTGCTTCTTGTGGTCGTGGGCATGGGTTTCCCGGACCCCGCTTCACGGTCAGACCTTCCAGTGGAACCTTCTCTTCCAGTTGCTAGGTATATCCCTAACCCCCATTTCTCTCGTCGAAGGTCTAAGGCCGTTAAATCCATTGAGGCCAAGAAATGTTATGTGCTCGGGCGGGACGTTTGGATGGACAGAGTTGGAGCTCTATGCTGGAGGGCACTGGTTGGGCGACTCGAATACTGCAGAATGGACAAAAAGGAGTGGGTTGACTGGGCCACCCAACATTGGAAGCCAATTATCATCTATGTGCCAACCATCAATCTCCTTGCATACGATTGGGTGGTTTTTGTCTTTTTAGAGGACACAGATGCTTCTCTGATTCTAAATTATCTATGGACCATCTACAAGGGCTCCTTAGTGCTCATCAGATGGCACTCAGGCTTTGACCCTTTGCGCATTAGAGGAAATTTCAATTTAAAATGGGCCTTCCAAAAATAATACAAATTCCATGTCATCATGTATTAGCCAATCAAAATTCTTTAAAATTCAAAAAGGGAGCACCTCTTAAACAAATTTTTAATATAAATTTGGGGATAGGTATCATAAAAAAACTACTTTTTTTGTTTGTATTTTTGACATATCTCCCTGTGCTTTTACTCAAATTTTGATCAAGAGAGCTTGTTGGATACGGAATTAAATTCCACATCCAACGAGTACCCACTTAGCATACTTTTGACGGGCCCCGCTACCCAAAAAACAAGAAATACTTGAAAAAAACATGATGATGACATCATCATCATGTTTTTTTTCAGGTATTTTTTGATTTTGGGGTAGAGGGGGCCGTCAAAATTATGCCTAGTGGGTACTCGTTGGATGCAGAATTTAATTCCGCATCCAACGATCTATCCCAATCAAAATTTGAGTAAAAACACAAGGAGATATGTCGAAAATTATGAACAAAAAAATAGTTTTTTCTTTTCTTCCTCCAAAATTAATAAATATTATGTTATTAATTTTCCTTAGGAGGCCCATTTTGAGTTGAAATTTCCTCTAATCAGGAATGGGTGGTCAAGAGGCACTTGTGGGTACGTTTGTCGACCTTACCCCTGCCCCTTTGGAACATAGATAATCTTAAGGGTATTGCGGACACGCTTGGTGAATTTGTGGCGGTTGAGGAGGACTTCATGCATGCTTTTGATAAGCGCATGGCACATGTTCTAGTCGAGCTTGACGTTTCTCGAGGCTTGCTGGCAAAAATCGATATCAGAAGCAATGAGGTCATCATTACTTAGAGGCTAGACTATCTAAATGTTCCTTTCCACTGGTCTTACTGTCATGAGACTGGTCACCTCCAGTTCAGTTGCTTAGCACTCCTTCACGGCTCCTCCCCCTTGTCAGATAGCTTTACGACAAATGTGTAGAGTTTGAGTTCTCTTCCCAACTCGGTGCTTACCAATGAAGCTCCTTCTTTGTCAGGTATAGCAGGTATGTACAACTCTACTTCGCCTTTTACTGTTGCTAATGTTACTAAAGGTGAATTACTTTACATCGAAGACGTGGAAATTGTAGCCCGCTGTCGTACTCTTGAATCGACCCCTTCACCAGTTAATGACCATCTTGGACAAACTTTTGACAACCTTGACTATTTGGGCTCTAACATTCCTAAGAAACTGCTCCCAGCCCTGCTTCCCTCGAACTATTGTTTCTTCCCCTTTCACCTTAGCTGATTTTTCATCCTTGTGTGTGGGCATCCAGTGAACCTCTTCTCGTTTGATTCCTGGTTCCCTGACTAGCCTCGTTGTCCCACCCATTTCTAGTTCGAGTGTCTCATAAACCCCTTCTCTTTCGCACTCAGATTCTCTGGCTAGCCCTGTTTCCCAGCGCTTTGCAAACTTGGGCTCCCCGACTAGTCCAAGGGAGGAACCCTCCGCTCTTCCTTTGGACGCGATCAGACATGCCAATGTTACGATCCAGAAATTTGGGAAATCAAACTTTTCAAAATCCAACTCAACTAAGGAGTCGGGGGGTGATGGCCCTTTCATTCTTTTGTCTGCAAGGATCAAAGAGGTAGCCAGGGCGGGCTCCTCTCTCACTCTGTCTAGGGTGCTTAGAGCAATTACACCCATTGGTGTGGGTCAGACATGAAGCTCCTCTTCATGAACATTCATCGTTTTGGAGGGCTAACCAAAACTAAAGCCCTCAAATCACTCCTTTCAGATTTAGTGTTATTTCAAGAAACTACATGTGACTACTCTCAGGATCTTCTCTCCTTTGCAAAGATCAAACCCGGTTGGGAATTTTGTGCTGTTGAATCTTCTGGTCTCTTGAGGGGGGCTTCTCATAGGATGGAATCCTTTAGCAGCTAGGTGCAAAGCTTTTAAAACCTTTAGGGGTATACTGGTGGAGGTCAATTTCAGGGGTTTGGTTACTAAAGTCTTCTGTCTAAATTGTTACGGACCCTATCTGAACCGAGATATTTTTTGGAATGGAGCTTACGAGGGGGATATATTTGACCATCCTAACTTGACTATTATCGAGGACTTAAACTTTACACTGTCCGATGTCGAAATTTGGGGCAATAAAGCTTGAATCGACCCTTTAGCCTCTTTTTTACCCAACTTTTGAAACATTCGAATATGGTCGATATTTCATCTGTATGCCCGAGACCTACTTGGAGAAATGACTGCAATGGGGATGAGGGCATCAACAAGAGACTTGATATATTTATTGTCTCTGATAGGCTTCTGCCCATCTTTAAGCGCTACAGATCTTGGGCTCACCCTTCTGAAATTTCTGACCACTTTCTGGTTTGTTTTGAGTGGGATGACTTCTCCTTTCATTTTAGCTATCCCTTCAAGTTCAACAGAGCCTGTTTGAAGGAGGAGGGGTTCCCGGACATTTTTCATTCCTCCTGCATGGAGGAGACATACCCTCCTGACTGTGATGCTATGTCCCTTCTTGTCTTGAAACTGAAATGCCTCAAGGTAGTTGTGAAAGGGTGGGAAAAGACACATTTATTTAAAAAGAAGAAACTCTTGATTGAAATTGACAGGGAAATTCAGGTACTATTGCTTCATGTCCCTCAGGTATTTTTTCAAAGGAAGGAACCCTTAGATTACTTTCTCTTAAACTTCAAAAATAGACCATTTTGGCACAGGAGGTACTCTCTTGGAAACTTAAAAGCAGGATAAACTGGATCGATCAGGGGGATGCCAACACCAAGTTTTATCATAGCTATGCTTCGGTTAGAAGGAACTTTAACGCTATTTGGGCTTTACAGAATGAGGAAGGTACCTTAGTATCTGACAACTCTTCTTCATACAATGGGAGAAAATTATTTTTCATCTCTGTTCCAGGATGACGGTCAATCACCCATATCTGATCAATTGGAGGTTTTCTGACTCTTCCCGTCGTTTTTATTAGCTGAGGAATCAACAAAATTTTGTTCTGCTGTCACCATGAAAGAGGTTGAAGTGGCTTTGAAAAGCCTTAAGAAGGACAAAAGTCCTGGCCTTGATGGATGGCCTGTTCAGTTCTTCCTGTTCTTCTTGGATCTGGTCAGAGAGGAGCTATTAAAAGCAGTGGAATTGTTTAGAATGGATGGTATTATAATATGTGCCTTAAATTCTACTTTCTTGACCCTCATTCCAAAATGGGAGAATCCTCGGACCTTTGCAGATTACTGACCTATATCTCTTTGCAATACTGCCTATAAACTGATCTCTAAAGTTATCTCCAATCATCTCAAGCCCATCCTGGACATAACCATTTCTTCTCAACAATTTTGGTTTTTTGAAAGGCCGTCAAATCTTGGAGCCGGTGGGCATCACTCAGGAAATATTACACTCCATAAAGACCAAAAGAATGGATGCCCTTGTTCTGAAATTAGATTTGGTCAAAGCATTTGATCGTGTTAATTGGACTTTTCTTCGTCTTGTTCTTCTCCAAGTGGGCTTGTCACTAGACTCTGTAAATTGGATAATGGGTCGTGTCTCCACGATGAACTTTGTGGTGCTTGTTAATGGTTCACCAACTGGTTTATTCAATGCTTCTCGGGGTATCAGACATGGTTACCCACTCTCACCTCTCCTTTTCATCATAGTGATAGAGGAGCTCAGTCTTCTTATTCAAAATTCAAAATGATTGGGAATCATTCAAGGTATATCTCTTTCTCCTGCCCTGGCCATTGCCCACCTACTCTTTGCTGATGATTCGATACTTTTCGGTAAGGCCATTGTAGAGGAATGGAAAGCCTTCACGACCATTCTTGATCTATTTTGCTCGACATCTGGTATGTGTATCAGTCTGGATAAGTCAACCTTTCTCTTCTATAATACGGATGTGGAGACCAAAATAAATATATCTGAAATTATTCCATTCAGTATGGTCCCAATCGAAAAAGGTTTTAAGTATCTGGGATACACTCTAAAACCATTGCGATATGGACCCGAAGACTGGAGATGGATTGTAAAATATTTTGAAAAAAAATTAGAAAACTGGTCCTATAGATTCTTATCGCTGGGAGGCTGTCTAACACTCATTAGACCGGTATTGATGGGTATCCCTACATACTATTTGACTCTGGCCAAAATTCCAAAATATATACTTAACAGACTTTGATAATGTATTTTCTCTTTCCTCTAGGGAAGCAATAGCACCAAGCAAATGATACATTTAGCGGACTGGCACTCCTTATCAAGACCCTATGAATATGGGGGTTGGAATATCAAAAACCTTGAATGGTTCAACATATCACTTAGGCTCAAAATTTTGTGGTTGTCAGTGCTCAAGAGCAAAGGTTTATGGAACAAAGTTATTCAAACAAAATATCTCAAAGAATCTCCTATGGACTGATGGTTGCGTAGGCACAATTTTCTTGTGTAGCACACATCCCATATTTGGAATGGATTTATTCGTATTCTCTCTTGGATCAGTTGTAATTTGGGATGAGGTGTGGGTAATGGTAACAAGATAAAGCTGGGCGTTGACCCCATTGTTGAACTAAATTCTTCCTTTGCTCTGTCAGAAGAGTTGCGGGATTACCTTCTCGATTATGGCATTGATACTCTTAGTCAAGCCCACAATTTGGGAGGTGGGATTCATGATTCTTCTTAGTGGCTATCAATAGAGAATTTGGATATCGAGGGTTGCTGGAAGAAAAAATGGAATCTATTCATAAGCGGGCTTGCACATGGAGGCATAAGGTTATCGGGCAAGATGGACAAGATCCTCTAGATGCATAATTTTGAGAATGGCGAGGTTACTTTCAATCTGGATTACGATCTTATTAATACTTCTTATTTGGAGAAAATTTCAGGATCGCATCATAAGCAGTTGTTGCATTGGAATTTTCTGACCAAAATCAAGTGTTTCATATGGCTCTATGTATAAAAATGAGTTAGTACTTGGGACAACCTGCTCAAGAAGGGTTGGTCTGGGCCTAATAGGTGCAGTTTATGTAAATCGGGTTCCGAATCAATTAACCACACTTTTGTGTCTTTCCCATTTGCTCATGTTGTTTGTATTCATCTTGAGCACAGGGTTGGTTTGATTTTCCCTTGGGAGGCTCCATCCCTGGTGGAAAATATGAATAAGTGTTTGGAAACAGATCGTGAGGCACCCCACCTTCCCATTTTTTATATTTGGAACTTATGGCTGGCATGCAATCGCAACATTTTTGAAGACCACTTACTCAACATCGATTATGTCTACCATTATATTATGGAACAAATCAAATATTACCCTGCTATAAATTCAAATCGTCCTCGAAGCAACATTGGATCGCCCCCTTCCTGTGTTTATCCATCTAGTTTCTTTGATGGTGTTGCGAACTCAGTTTTTGGCGGTGCTGGTGTTGTCCTCTCCATCAGCTGCACTCATTTATTTCATATAAAATTGGGATGTGGAGCTAGCACTAACACCAGAGCCGAGCTGCTTGCTCTCTGGGAACTACAGACTTTTGCAATGACCATTGGTCTTCCATCACTTCATGCTTATGGGGACTCTCAAGTAATGATCAACTGGTTAACTTCAAAGGCTGGACTTTCGGCTCTCGATTTGCAACACTGGCGCAATCGCATTCCAGAAATTAAGAACTCTTTCCTCTCTTTATTCTTCCAGCATGCCTATCGGGAGCACAATAATAGTGCTAACATGTTATCGAAGGAAGCACTCTCTTTAAAGTCAGGTTGTCTCTCTTTCCTGGAATTTTTTGAAGGAGTTATTATTGGGGAGATACCATTCAACTCTTTTAAAGAGTTTTTTTTTCCATGGTATGTTGGCTCTCCCATCTTAAGAGTATAGGATGGGACTTATCTTTTAGCCACTCTTTGGAGGTTTGCTTCTCCTAGATATGAGAATATTTTGGTTTCAAAGGGTTTTATGTTCTTGACAACACCATGTGCTTTCCTTCGATATACTTTCAGGGCTCTTTATGTACTCTCTTTTGGACTAATTGGTGAATATTAGAGAAAGGAGTTGTGAGATTGTTTCATATAGTCAGAGTAGAGATAACTTGACAACAATTGGAAGCCCCACTGTTTCTGTTAGGATTTGACAGAAAAGTTTCATTTTCTTCTTTTGAGCAGGCCTCAACATGATATTTTGTAACTTGGTACACTTTTTGTTACCTTTGATTCTAATAGAATATCAAGGAACAACGATTTTTCTTCTTGAAAGAAAAAGAGATGATGGGTCGTTTAAAGATTATTTTGTAAGGCCACAACATTTTGCAGTTATAATCAACTGCACCATTTCCCATGGTCAAAATTCATTAAATTTTTAAATTTGAACGCTTATGAGAAGGTTAGATGCATGGTGATCGTTGGGATGACGATACATGAGCGGGCCCAATCAACATTTAAACATGTTTCTTGAGGGATGGGTGGAGGAGGCCAGACGATTTCACCATCCCATTTTAATATCAGGCTTTAAGTCTAGAATAGACAATTATGATTACTAAAGTTGCAAAATTGTGAAAATAATAATTTCCAATAACAAATTTGATGGGTTTGATAAGGGTATTTCAGGGTTGAAAGAGGTAGCAACAAAAGGGATTACCATTTTCAAGACTTGTTTTGGTGGTTTGATAGGGGATTTAACTCAGGTGGTTAACAGTTGAGTCCCCTTTGTTAAGGATATTTTACAAAAAGTTCCCTTGCAAGTGTTTTCTCGATCTTCAACTGTTTTATCAGATTCTATCTGCGTTTATTTGAGTCCATTTCAAAATATGACTATTAGGGATTTCTGGTGATGATCCCCGAGGAACAGAAAGTGTGTGGAAATTCTTTGGATGATTCAAGGGCCCAGGGAGCAAATGAGCCTGTCGACTTGGTTCCTTGATGAATTTCTCTCTCTTAAAGTCATAGGAATTGGGGGCAACCCAATTTTTTTCCCTCAAAGCACTGTTCGAGTTGAATAAACCAAATGTTCTACTTATTAAGGAGACTATGGTGTTAGGTGTCAAGGATTGGGAGATTTTCTTGTTGCTATTGCGAGGATGGGAGTGCACTATTGTGGATACACATGGCTTGCCGAGGGACTTTTGACGGCTTGGAATCCATGACAAAACTAATTTTTGCCTTTTTAAAATTGTGGTATTTTATTAGAGGGTTACCGTAGGGTCTTTGGCCATATTAGTAGGGTTTTGAATTGTTGTAGCCATTGTAGAGACAGACACGAGTTCTAGTAGGAGACTTTGGATAGTGGAATTTTAGAGGGGTGATCTAAATTTAGTACTTGCTACTCGAGAAGTGTGGGGAACAAATTTTCATTTGGATCTTTTGGTTGGTTCAATCATATTTTTTTCGGAGGCAAAACTAATTGATATTCTTCCTACACCATAGATTCCCACTTGGCGTAATGGTAGGATTGGGGATGACGATGTGGGTAAAATACTTGACCGCTTTATTTTAGCTGAGAATTTGATTTCCTTTGCTAGAAGATACAAGACTTGGGCAGTCAATGTTTCTATTTTAGACCACCTACTTGTTTGTCTACAAATTGAAGGTTCAACTCCTAAGATTAAGTACCCATATAAGTTTAATCATTCTTGGATTGAATTGGAGGAATTCAGTAAGGTGATTAAGGAAAAGTGGCTTTCCATGAACCAACTTGAACGTGACTCGGCCATGCAAGGCTTGTCTATTACGCTGATTGAAATTTTTAAGGTGGTTATAGCTAGGGAGAAGAAAAATAAGTCTTTGAAAGATGTGGTGGCTATAGAGGATAACATAAACTCATGTTTTGTCAGGTACTTGACTAGAGTTTTTTCTAAATGGTTCACAACCTCCCTACAATGAATCCACCACCATGATCAAATTTGAAATGAATCCACCCACTCAGATCAAATTTGAAGGGCTGGTATTAATTTCAGTTAGAAGGATTAATGTTTCCCTTCTATGACGAAAAGTTTCAAAAAATCACATTTCAATGAAAATAATAAATTAATTATACATTTCATACAAAAAAATATGTTAAATAAAAAATCCTAATTGTTTGAATATAAGTTTTTTAAATTGTGCCAAATCTTTTCAAAATGAAATAGTACTTTCTATCTCCAAAACAAACCAATTATTGTCCTAAAGTCAAGACGAGCTTTGGGATAGTACATCTCTCTCAAAAGCTTCAGTACAGTGCATCTCTTTCAAAAGCTTTTACAGTTTATCTCCAAGTGTTTGGTAGGGTAAGTAAATGATACCAATAAAGATTCAAACTTACATTCATAGTCTTAAAACTACCATATCTTAAATTGTGCTTGGGAATATTCTTTGATTTTGGATGATGTTCTTAGGTGTTTTAAGGCTTTTGGCTGGGGTATTATGGGTAGGGAGGTGGTATATGTTTGGAGGTATAGGGAATAGGTGGAATTATTTAAAATTGATGATGAGTATCGAGCATTGCACCAAGAGGTGAAAGTCAAATCTTGACATTATAGTAAGGAGGTTTCGATGGATTTCAAGGACAATGGTTTTGTATTAGTGCAGGAGTATAAGTCGGATGAGGGGACAAATGTCGTATAAAAATTGACAATTGGTTCTAGTTAGAGACCTAGGGTTTATGGGGATTTGGCGAGAGCCAAGCATTTGGCAAAAGCTCAAGCTGTTAGTTCAGAGAGGGTTCCCATGGTACTAGGCAGAGACGTGGTTATTGATATTGTTGATGAAGTTACTAAGAAGTGAGATACTGCTTTAGATCTTGTTATGGGTTCCTTTTCCTTACTATTAAAAGATGGGACTGGTACTTCTTCAGGGTTTAAAGAGGTGGTAGACTAACTTTGATAATTTTTGTTCTTCAAAACTTGTCGTTGTGTTGGTTGTCTTTGGCCAAGGTTTCAAAACTTATAATTCATAAATTTGACTGAGGATTTTTTTGTTTTTTGTTGTCTAGGAACAAAGAGAGGGTGGGATTTCATTTGTTCAAATGGTCTTGGATCCCATTGCCTAAGCAACTAGAGGGTGGGGCATCAAGAACCTATTCTGGTTCGCTTAGAAACTGGCTTTGAAGAGCATGTGGAGGGGCTTCTTCGTACAGGGCTTCTGGAGCGAGATCATTAGATCAAAGTATCTTAAGAAGCTTACAGTCCTTGAATAGATTCATGTGATAAGGTACAAGTCACTACTGCTTCTAATATTTAGAGGGGTTTTATAAATGCTTTTCCTTTACTTAGCTCTTGGATGGTGTGGAAGGTGGGAGACATATGTCAGGTATTGATTGGGATCAGTCCCTTTGTAGGAAATGACAACAATTGTAAATTATTTCCATCACTCATTGCACACTTAGGTTTTTTTAGCTTTCAGTACCTGTCACATGTGAGGAATCCCGATCCATGCTTGAATGATATAAACTATTGGATTTTCTTTGAGGATCTAGCATTGACTGGAAGGTTTGCTATTGAATGGAATGCATATACTAAAGGTATGGTTAATAGTGGTATCAGACTGATTGACAGGGAGAACCAACTTGTTTGGTCGTGGAACACATTTGCTGGACATGTAACTATCTCCTTGGTATATGAGGCTATCACCCTACACAATGATTTGCTAGCTGAAAAATGGTGGCACAATACTATTTGCAAGTGGGAGTTTCCACTAAAAATCATAGTATTTTGTTGGTTGGTCTCGGAGAACAAAATACTAACTGGCGAGAGGTTAATAAAGAGAGGCCTTCATGGCCCTTTTATTTGCCTATTGTGTCATGTTGATATAAACTATGTTGATCATTTATTTGTATATTGTGTTGCCACCCAAATTGTTTAGAAGAAAAACTGACATTTACTTAATATATCTCCTTGTTGGGGTATGAACTCCTTTGGAATGAATTTCAACAATTTGATATCTTTGGTGGCAAAATCACTCCAATATTCCTTTATTTTCATTTGGGAATTTTGGAACTACAAGAATCGAATAATTTTTGAAGAAGCTAAAAGGAATCTCCTTGGCATCTGTGCAAAAATTCTTGGAGCCTATAAGGAATTTCAGAGTCGGCCTCGTTAGGTACTAGTTAGTCCATTAAAATTTCCCTCATTTAATGAGGTTTATCCTGTTGGTTTTTTCGATGGAGCAGTATATGAAAAGCATTGTGGGGTTGGAATGGTTATGAAGGATCATTATATTCAGATGTGGTTGGGGTGTGGTTGTGGCACCAATTTGCGTGTTGAACTTTTGGCCCATTAGGCCTTACTCCTGTTTGCTTCAGAATGGAATATCTTATCACTATAGGTGGCTAGGGACTCACAGGTAATAGCACTGGGCAGTTGGACGAGGACATATTCAAATAAACATTTTGGATTCTTAGAAATTGAGAATTCGAGAGCTTCAAAGGAATTTTCAATTCCTTTCATATACTCATATTTACAAGAAGTTTAATACTTGGGAAAATCTTCTATCCAAGAAGGCTATTGGGGTCATTGAAGGACTACTGTTTTATGAGGAATTCAAAGACCATGTTATGGATCATTCCAAGCATACTAAGACTTTGAGGTTTTAGAGCTATCCATTTAGCTACTTCGTTAGTTTTGAGAGAACCTCTACATACTTGTTTTTGGAGGAATCTGTTTTGCGAGATGCTGGTTTTTCTTAATATGTAAATTTGTCTATGATAGTATAGTTGTCAAAAAATCGATATGGCTATGACAATAGTATGGATGATTGTAAATAGTAACAATTAACCAATATTTGATATGTTTTTGTTGAGATAGCCACTAAATTATGGTGACTATGGATTTTGTAATGGTTTCTTTGATTCATTAATGAATATAAAAAAATTGTGTTTTTTTTATTAATTTATTTCTTTCTATTGAAAAAGAATCCTAAATCATGCTAGATATGAATACATTTTCCTAGTGGAATAGGTTTTCCAACATTCATTTGTTTCCATACATCATAAATAACATTCTATCCTACCTCATTTAGAACATGAAGTACAAAGAATGAGAGAAACATTGACATATCTAATGCTTCTAGAGAATGTCTTGATCTACCATATTTTTTTATCCGACTTAATTTTGAGAAGCCTCTTCTACATACTATAACAAGAATAATTTTCCCTAGATACATCTCCAAACATATTCTTATTTTGGCATGATCTATAAATAATGCAAATAAATTCATCTATTTCACCAAAAAATTTAACACTATCCACAATAGGTGAGTCCTCGACACTAAATACACAATAGGTGATTCCCCAACACTAAATTTCTCACATAAACATGTTAACCATCTTATTATTTGAGTCTCTAACATCCATATCCTCATAATAATTACGAGGACTAAAAATCTTAGCTGCCTTAAATATAGGTAAATTTGTGAACCTTGCATTCAGAGAATCAATCACCTTTATTACAATTTTTTTCCCAACATAATGCAATCTAGTGTCCCTGATCTTTGTGACTTGGGAAAACTTTCAAACCTCAATGCATGTACATGTACCATACTCGTGCAATCCGCAAACTCAAGAGTTTCTTGGTGTTTTTTACTTAAAAAAGATGACATGTGCATTGTACCTACCCCAAATGTGCTTCTTAAAAATTGCTTATGAAGCAAACTAATGGTAACATCTAAAGTAGTTTCGTTAAATGTAATCTCAATGTGATCTTCTTAGAACTTTCGATTCAACTTATTTAACTCAATAAACAAATTTGCGAATAAATGAATGCAAAATTGTACTTGAAATAGTGTGGCTATCTCATACATTTTTTTCTCTCCTAACTCCTAGTATCTTACCAAAGCGGTCATGATTTTAACAAGTCTTTCTATAACTTTGTATTTAGAGAGCCACATAATGTGATGAATTTGTATCACTGCTAACCTTGTCATTTGAAATGAATCCATTGTTGTTGTAATTGTAACTTCATAAGATATTCTGATGTATATCACTATTGTATATTAGTGTACCCCCATCGGAGATGTGTGTTCCTCCTTTGGGGATGTAATCATTGTGTATGGTCATTAAGGTAAACCCTCCATTGTAAGTTGGGGCAATAGTCCCCAGGTTAAATAAAGGAAAATGTATTTGTGAGTATTCTTAGGTAGGTCGACCCCAAAAGTAACCTGGTAGACCTAGTGGTTGTGTATTTAGTGTGAAAATTAAATTGTAAAAATTCTAGTAATGTTTAGACAATTTTGATAGTAAAATTTTAGTAATGGATAAAATTTAAAATATTCATCTTCACCACCATATAACTGAGAGAGAATAAAAAAAATTACTTAAAAGACTAACTATAAAGAACAAAGAACCATTTGGTTTAATAATCATCACCACCATGTAAATAGAAAAGAATTAAGAAAATTACATAAAAGACTAACTAGTTGTAAAGAAGAAAGGAACATTTGGTTTAATACCATATTCCATCATAATTTTTTAAAATAATAGTACAAAACTATAAAAGGGCTTTGCTAGAGCATTGCCACGCCCATTGAGGAATCATCATAATTACATCGTAGCGAGCTAACAAAACGCGTTTTTGGTGTCTATGTGCAAAGCCTATCTAATGAGAGAGTCTCGACTCCCACCTTTATTGAGGTATCATACTAAAAGGGCGAACCTTAAGCACCACGCATATGCAACGCACATAATTAGGGATTTTGATATCAAAAGATTAAGATTTCATTAGAGGTAACTTTATTCAATGCTTAAAGTTCTTTTGAGAGTCCCCATGATGGGTGTCAACCTATGGGCCACACCTCCCTTCCAAATGTTTGCCCGAAGCAATCGACCATAAGCCAAGTGTTTTGTCTAAGGGAGCACCCTTAGCAATCTATTGGGGGGCACATGTTGAGTTCAACAATGGACCTGGAGCACTAGCATGTATAACAAGGGAAATGATAAGCGGGTCCAGTCTCTCCTCCTCGGTCGCTTAGTCGATCTAACAATAACTTGCATATTCCTTCTCACTCACAAACATCAAAACACTATGCAAATGGTGTACGGTATCTACAATTCCACTTTGGACTTGTTATCATCGATCATGTCGACCGCTCCTTTCATTCAGTCCAGAGGCACATGTAAAAAATTAAGGGTATTAATGGGGCTCGTAAGACACACTCTGGCTTTAATCAACCGTCCCTCTGCCACCTTTGTGTACTCTTGCTTGAATCTCTGTTGTGTATCGTGCTCACCCACTATTCAACCTATATGTGACCTAGTTCCTAAGCTCATAGGCATCATGGTTCACACCAAAGTTACCAAACACCACACTATGAATGGTCCCTGCCATTCCCATGCACCACTGGCTGAGAAATACACAACCAAGCTTAGGGATTTCTTCAAGAATAAGATAAGTCATTCGGATAAGGACCGCACTGAATGCCCGGAGAGGTACTCACTGAGAGAAAGACACTGTCCTACTCCTAAGGAGCTCAAGCAAATATTTGATATAATTATTGAGGACTCTAGGGGGCTTTGCACCAAGGAAACTAGGTATGCCCACACACTTGGCCTTTTTTGGGCCATGAAGTCGATGTTAACCCTATCCTTTGAAGACTTCCTAGCAAGCCACAATCATCTATAAGGTTGCCCCTTGACGGTGGAAGGTCTCCTAGATTTCCTATAAGACAACCTGCAGAGGCTAGGCCAGAACTAGGTGGCCATGAATGATAACTTGAATACTAAACTAGATGTGTTGGAAAAAGAGCTGGTCAAAAAACGATTCATGGGAAAGCAGTTGGTCTTCAGACACGAATCAAACGCGGTGGCCCGTGATTCAACAGCGGTTGCGGCCTCAGCCTCTCCTGATAGTTGTGTCGACATCTCAAATATTATGGAGTAATCTCTTTATATAGTTTAGTTTTACTTTGGGCTTTATATTTTTTCTCGTTTCCTCTGTAGTCTCTAGTCATATGGTGCAATCTAGTCTTCTTACCTTTTGTTTATATGGGTCTGTTTAAAACTCTACAAATACATTCTCTCTAATGCTAGGATGATCCAAAGTCATTCAAGGTATTCTTTGTTTTGGGCTTGCAGACCTAAACACCTTTGTACTCTTTTGTTCTATTAATATAAATCTGAACTTACAAAAAAGTTCTTTTGACAAGATAAAAATATATCATGTACTATAAATCTAACTAGAGTGCATCGTTTGAGCATTCAAAGGTATAAATTGCTTATGACATGACAAAGATTCCAAGCAATACAACCCAAACAAGCTTACATGGTAGCTTATAGTTCATTCCTGGTAGGTTTGGAAATGGGGAACAACAAAATCATGGGAATTGATTATTTCATAGAGGACACATATACTTGTATTAGGCTTTATGGCTCCCATAAAGAACCATATTTTATTCCCTGCTATGTCTATCATTGTTTCGTACAAAAGGGAATTTTTTATAGGAGAACAAGAAATAAACTAAATATAGAATCAACCCATTTTGCCTTGGAGTTGGTTCCAGGTTTTTCAAGTAAATCTACTACTATGTATATATTTGAGTTGCAATTTAGTGTTAGACATGGTATTTTTCATTTAGTTTAAGCATGCATGGGATGGTATAGGATAACACTTCATACATAATTTTCTTTCTATATACCTAATCATCCTAACACAGATGTTTACTTCAAATCCAACTTATAATAACTAAATATTTTTATTACTCCTTCTGGAGTTTCTTTCATTAATGTTTCCAAAGGCCATGTAACTCCCTACACAAATCCAATGTAAATAAACTAAACAATTATTGTGTAAGATCACAACACCAAAAACCGTAGCTATTATGTCAGAAATTTATAGACATTTGTTCTCTTAAGTTGCTTTTTCTGTTAAAGATGCAATGATGCAACTTTTGGGCAAAATAAACCATGGCTAAGGCAAGCTTCTCTTCATGGTTTTTTGTTTTCAGCAGAAAAAATTCCAGTCCTTGTTATTCATTAAGAATCAAAGGGAATCTTATACATGACAACGATATAAAAATGGGATTTCAAGCAGTAAAGAAGATAATGGGGATCCCACTGTGCACCAATACATTCTCATCTGAGAGAGAAGTAAAGGAGGCTTAGAATACATGAGCACAAGTCTCAACAAAGTATCCAAAAGGGAGATCAACATAGAGCCGAGTGCTGAAACAAAGAGCCAAGACAATCAACCCTATGGATCAGAGAGCAAGATCAGTAGGCTAAAAGTCTCCTCCCAATCTGCTCGGAGTCCTGTAAGACAAGAAATAAAATGTGCCAAAATAAGAAAGGGACAATGTCCCGACACAAGGCTTAAAAAAGTCAAAAATTTCCAGGATCTGAGATCATGCCATTCATAAATTCAGTAAAGAACCAATACCAGGATCCAACTCAAGAGCATACTTGGAGAGACTGTCAGCTTGCTGATTGTGCTCTTGATAGATATGATTGAGAGTCAGAGACAAGAAGTGTTGTAAGAAAGATCTGATATCCTTACACCAATGATAAAAAAAGGGTGATTCCAAGGACGAGATACGATTAGCGCAATTGATGATGACTAGTGAGTCACCAAATATAGTTTGCAGAGGGATCCCCATAATCTTAGATACAGCAAGAAGATCCCAGAGAGCAAGAAGCTCAACTCTGGTGTTTGTGTTGGAGCCACAACCTAGAGAGAACACAATGAAATGAAGGTTGCTGAGGTGAAGAACAAATCCCACACCTCCCAGTTCTTTGGTTGCTTCCCCATCAAAGTATCCACATGGATAAAATTGCTGAGGACTGGGACTAATATTTCTGCTCTTTTGCTTATGCTTCGAAGCTAGATGCAAGAAACAAAGAGCTTTTATTTGTTGAAGGATGATTGTCATAGAGAATGGTTTATTTTCAAAAAGACAACAATTTCGCATTTTCCACAAGCTCTAGAAGATAAACAGAGGTAGATAAACATTGGCTGAGTGAATCGAGATGTGATTGAACCACAGTTCTAAGAAAGTCTTTACTGAACCTTTTATAGAATACTAAAGACCCGATTGCTCAAGTAAGACAGAGAAGACCCTTTTTGAGACAATGCATTCTAAGAACAAATGGAGAATTGTGTCTTCATGCATCCTACAGAGAATACAAAAACCTGGACCTTGCCAACCTCTTTTTTGTAAATTGTCCCAGGTAAGAACTCTATTCGAGATCGCCAGCCATAAAAAGCATCGAATTTTAGCAGGGATATTAAAGGTCCAAAATAGATCCTGAATCTTTGAACGATCAGGGGACGAAGTATGAGAACGCAGAGCAATGAAGTCGCATCCCTGAGCCACAGAAATATCGCCTGCATACTTCAAATGTGTTGAAATGAGAGAGTCTCTTAGAGGAGACAGTCTAACTCTACCAAATTCAAGCTCTGATATAAATTTGTTCCACATAAGCCTCCGATCACCACCCAGATCCAAATCTTCTGCTGTGAGCCAATAACTGTTGGCCCCAAGAGAGTGATTACGATCCTGTGCTAGAGAAACAATGTTGTAATCCTCTAAATACTCACGGAGCGCCTGAGGGAGGACAACAAGATGTTTTTTTACCAATAATTGGGTCGATGCCAACCCGAATATCCTCATCATTCCCTACTTTCCAGGCAAGACCACATCCAATCCATGATAGAGTATGCAAAAATCATTTCTAGATCACAGAGGCATTATTTATAGAAAAAACTTTATTTCAAAGCCAGGAAGCCACTGAGAGTCCCTTAAGATATTTCACAGATAGCAATTGATGCCATATCTTGGAGCTTGAGAGTGCCATCCATAAAATTTTCATACATAAAGAGAGGCTGAACCATCCCAGGTGCTTAAGGCCCCAACCCCCAAAGAAATAGGCTTCGAAAGGGTCTGCCAATCCACTAATTGGAATTTCTTATGTTCCACTGAAAATCCTCATAGGAAGGAGATGATCAAAGACCTGAGCTTATCTAGGACAGAACTTGGGATGGGGACCAAAGCCATCCTTCTCTTCATGGTTATAATATAGTGTCGGTCCTCACAAGTTTTTACTAACGTAAAAGAGAACATTTTCAAAATGATCATCACTTTCTTGGACTAATACTCCTTCGACAACAAATTGGGACGTCGAAAGATAGAAAACAAGATCTTGATCAAAGTTCAGGGGACTAATCAATGGGGGCAGAAGTGAGAGTATGTTTCAACACGTTGAACGAGTTGTGAACTTGACCATACTATACAAAGGGAATGTGAAAATGTAATAATTTTACAAAACCATGAATGTAGGTAGCATAGTCGGGGATGAACTAAGGCATTACATGTATGAGATGACATAAAGCACTTCATTTAAAAAAAAATATCCCTACCCATTTGTTCATTTAGCTTGCTAATGTTCTACATTCACATTGCAAGAATTATGTCTTCATAACAATAGATAAGAAGCTATTAAAAAGCTTTAATAGTTAAGTTCAACCATAATATTTGATAATTTTCTATAACAATTAATGATTCTTAAAAATCCAGGGAACAAGTGTGCATGAAATGGATACGGCTTTGTTTGTTATGCATTAGTATGTGACTCAAATTAGCATTTCTTTAAAGGTTGGTGGATTTGGAAAATGTAAAGAAAAACATGATAATACTTTCAAATGAAAATGGATGTATTGTTAATAAATTCTTTGTGTCATTTTTTTTGGCTTGCCTTTACTATCATTTTTGTTGTTGTCTTTGTTGCTACTTGGTGAGATGCTACAATTTTTTATGCAACCTTTGTTGATGCTTTCTAAGATGCTTAATAATATACTATTTGGCTATCTAGAACATGCATAGTTTGATTTGGATCTGCTGAGTGGTTTAAATATTGTAAAGATAGGACTTAGAAGGGGCTTTTTCCCTGGAAAAACTTGTAAACGATTTGCTTGTAAGAGGAACTATTTCGTTTTACAATCAGAGACTGCAATTTTTCCTGTTGGAGAAAGTGCGATATGGAATGCATCAAATGTAATTAAATGAGCAATGTTGAAGGGGAACTATTTCGTTTTCAGCTGTGTCTCATTAACTGTGAGATTGTTCTAATTTCTTGAACCTATGTTCTTGTTGAATGTTCTTTAGTATATTTTATGATGTTTTCCACTGTGAGTAATGGATGTTGTTCATAAGCAATTGGCTATCTGGTTGTTCAAATATCTGTAACTGTTCATGTATCTTGAAAGAAGTGTCAGCTATTTGTAACTTTTCATAATGCATGTACGAAATATATTACTCACCAATAAATGATAACCTTGCTCCCTAGGGATAGATTAGGTAGTTAGTTTATTTTCTTGTTGTATGTGATTTAGATGCTTGAGAGTGCTAAGACGAGAGGTAAGAACCTGCGCATCACATTGTGATTGCTCCCTGCATCCTTATCACCCTGCATTTAGATAGGCACGTGCATCTCATACATTAATTCAAAATACAAAAATATACGGTGGATCGGGCCGCAACCGGTAAAAGCCTTTGTTTTTGTTACTTGACCTAAGGTAGCTGGACCGCAAATTGGATGGATTCCCTATACCAAACAGTCAACGGGCTAGTTGGGAACGTTGACTGGGGAGAATCCCTTGCTGTTGTTGCCTGCGAATTTCCAGGTCTCAACAGTTTCTGGCGCTAGAAGGAGGGCCGCCAGTGCATGGTGGCCGCGGAAACCTGTTTTCCCAAGATTATTCCACCGGTAACAGTTCTGAAAGCACTGGAATTCATAACCTGATTCCGGAAGAAAGGAATAGAGAACATCTATATTCTGTTGGCAACGAAGTTGTTAATGACTTGAGAAGACACACCAGGGCATATGTGAAGAAGATTGGAGGGTTGCCGATTATCCCTGAATTTCCTATAAGAGAATATAAAAGGAAAGACCGTCCTATAGTAGAAGACTCAGTGCTGGTTGGAGACTGGGAAGAACTGGTAGAAACAGCTTTACAAGAAGTTGTACTACCTTTGAATCAAGAAGGTCCAGGTACCCCTTACAGTTCTCCTGCTCACACTCCTGTTGGTTCACATCCTCACTCTCCACCCCTACTTATGGCAGGCGTTAACGCCAATCAACCTCCTCCTAATCCACCAAATCCACCACCTGCATGGAGAGCCAGATCACCTCTAAACCTGACCCCTCCTTTACATGACCTACCTCAAGCCTTTGACAAGATGTCGCCTAAATTCGATCCAAATGAGAAAATACTAGTAGATGATCACCTGCAAAGTTTTTACCTGGCAATAGAAGCGTTGAGGGCTGGGGAATATGAAGATGTAGTGTGCAGACTATTCCCGCATACCCTTAAAGGAGCTGTAGCATCATGGTATTTTGGGTTGCCTGCTAACTCTATCCCTGATTGGAATACCTTCGAGAGAATTTTCAGAAGTAAGTATGCAACTCAAAAGACTCACGCAGCCCTCATGAAAGGACTGTGCGCATTGAAGAAGGAGAGAAAAGAGAAGGTGCACAGTTTTACTCAAAGATTCGCAGCATACCTCAAGAATTTTTTTGATGCTGACAAGCCTTCAGACAAGGTCCGGATTGAATATTATACCTCAGCTTTAGGCCCTGATTTGGCCATGTTTGCCAAAGGTAGGGCCAAGCCTACTTTGGCAGAAACCTATGAAGAGGCGAAAGTAGTGGAGGCTGAAAGAGAAAGTGTTGAAGATTATCCCGAACAGTCAGGAGAGAAAGGTGCGGGAAGGAAATCCTTATTGTTTGCCAAGCCTAAGGAGGAGAAATCACCAGATTTTGAAAATATGGCAAAAATGATGCAGAAGCTTTCCAACAAAATCATAGACTTGGAGAAAGAAAAAGAAGCACATAAGTTCTATAAGCCCTATTATAAGAAAAGGGAGGATAACAATCAATCCCAACCTCCTCCTCACAATACTGCATCCATGAATTTAATAGAAGTAGGAATGGAAAATTTCTGCACTTTCCACCAACAACCACACTCTGAAAAGAATTGTCCTCAATGGATAAACTCGATGACGCTGGTTATGAATCAACTGCTAGATTCTAGATTAACAGAAGATGGAGATGAAGAAAGAAAAGAAAATGCTACTTCAACGAAGGAACAAGAAGAAGAAACCATGGTTCTGTGGGATTCTGTTTCGTTATTTGATGCTGAAGAGGAAAAGAATTGGGGCCACAAGGACGTCATGGAAACCAAAGTGGAAACAAGAAGCCAAGGGACGGTTAAAGAAGACAGTCTTATACTCCCAAAGATTAAGAGGCTGCAAAGAAATGTTAAGAAGAAATTTCAAAACAGAGCCTTTGCCGAGAAAATCCTAGAATTCACTATTACCAGCCAAGATCCTGGGCAGAATGATACGTTGGCCAAGCCAAATGAAGAAAAGGTGAATGCTGATAAACCCCATCCCATTGAACAGCAGATGAATTATGATATCGTGGAGGATTTAAAGAAGATAAAAGCGAATGTTCCACTATTCGAAATGTGTAAAGTGCCGCAGCAAAAGGAAAGGCTATTGAAAGCACTTGAAGCATCGGATGAGAAGCTGCCTGTCGACAATCAGCCCAAAGAGGAAGAAGAAATCGGAGAAGCCAGCGTTGGAGGTAAGTCCAAGAGCAAACATCCACCTTTCCTCCTCATGTTTGAAATTTTTAATCATAACATACATAATTTCTTGGTAAACTCAGGGGCATCGGTCAATGTCATGCTGATATCAGTATGTAAAAGGATAAATGGACAGCCCAAGCCATCCACTTGGAGAGTTGTTCAGTTGGACAGGACGGATGTAAAGGTAATGGGTGAGATGGAGGATGCCATGATCCACCTGTCATCAAATGATAAAGTATGTCAAGTCATTAATATCGTGGTGGCAGATATACCAGACGCCTACAGTCTTGTCCTGAGCATAGATTGGTCAGCGAAGCTAAATGGATATTTCGCTTCTGATTGGTCGCATTTGTGGTTGCCATATAAAGGGAGTCCGAACCAGATTAAGATTTTAAGGGAGCCTCACGTGAAATATAATGTTACTCGAATCGAAGAAAAAAATGAACCAGTGGATTCTGTCTTGGGAAACTATTTTATTGAATTGGAACCTGGAAATTACCAAGCAGAAGAAGCCAGAAACACATCAGACACCCAGCCTGATCTCCTTTGATTTTCTCAGGATGACGAAATTGACTGTAAAATAGTAGATTTAGCTGTAGGAATAGATTCACAGTCCGTAGTTAATGATTTTTGGACTTTGTTTTTTGATGGCTCTAAGACATTAGAAGGGTCAGGGGTTGGCTGTGTCCTAATTGACTCTCAGAAGAATAAACACTTTCTCGCATGTAGATTAGAATTTGAATGCACGAACAATACAACTGAGTATGAAGCACTGGTGCAGGGCTTAAAGAAAGCGATTGAATTAAAGGTAAGTAATTTACAAGTCTTTGGAGATTCAGAAATAATTGTAAAGCAAATCATAAATCAAATACATTGTGTTTCTCCTCACTTAAAGGCTTACCAAAATGAGGTATGGGACCTACTTAAATGTTTTAATGCATTCAATATTATTTCAATTCCAAGACTGAAAAACACAGCAGCTGATTTGTTGGCCACATCAGCCGCTAGGATGGTACCTACTAATAATCGATGCTCTGTTGAATTACTTTTCAAGCCCTCAGTACCTGATATGAGCACCAACCTGCGAGTGTTCGATGATGACCAACAGATTATAGAATTTTTAACGAATGACGAGGTATTCAAAGGAGCAATTATAGATGATGAAGAACATTAGGCCGAGATGAAGTATGACAATTTCATCCCTAAAGGAGTAAGAACGCTAGAAAAAATGTTTGATTTAAATGAAAAATTCAGAAGACCAGCCAACGTGAAGACCCACATATCCTCTCTACAGTTCGAGCTGATAAACTTAGGGACTGAGATGAATCCTAAATTTGTGAATCTTGGCAAATGTTGTTCACCAGCAGAAAGAGATAAGTTTGTCAGTCTGTTTAAACAATATAAAGATGTTTTCGCATGGACATACGAAGATTTGAAAACATACGACACCAGCATCATCAAGCACGTTGTTCCCATCAAAGCCGGCATCAAGCCATATCAGCAACCTTTAAGAAAAATGCATCCAAAGTTGGAACCGATGATTCAGAGTGAAGTGAAGAAATTATTGGATGCTAGAATCATTTTTAAAGTCAGACACTTTGAGTGGGTATCAAATATGGTACCAGTAAGGAAGAAATCTGGAGAAATCAGACTATGCGTGGATTTCAGAAATTTAAACCACGCTTCAGATAAAGATAACTACCCTGTGCCACCCATGGAACAATTGCTGCAAATGGTCTCAGGTTCTGAACTCTTTTCGCTATTAGACGGATTCTCTGGATACAATCAAGTATTAGTAGCAGAAGAAGACAGATTGAAGACTACGTTCAGGACCAAATGGGGAACCTTTACCTACAGAAGGATGCCCTTTGGACTTATAAATGCTGGAGCAACGTTTCAAAGGGCCATGGACATAGCTTTCCGCAGATTGATTGGCTGAAGTGCTGTAGTGTACCTTGACGATATTACGATATTCTCGAAGAAAAGAGAAGAGCACGCATTTCACTTAAGGCAGATTTTTGAACGCTGTCAAAAGTATGGCATCTCACTCAATTCTAAGAAATGTGTGTTCGCTGTCACAGAGGGAAAGTTGCTGGGTCACATAGTGTCAAAGCAAGGAATACAGAAAGAATTAAGGCTATTGAACAAATCCCCTTACCACACAATAAAAAAGGGATGCAATCATTCATGGGAACCATAAATTTCGTACGAATATTTGTGCCTGATTTCGCTCAGACTATCAAACCGTTGCAGCAGACGGTGAAGCAAAATGCACAATTCAAATGGACAGAGATTGAGAAGAACGCCTTCAGCAAAATCAAAACTGCTGTTGCACACGTACCCTCCCTGAAAAGCCCAGACTTCGATAAAGACTTTATACTGTATACCTTTGCGTCCGATGATTCGCTAGCAGCTGTGCTTAAGAAAAAGGAAGATGGGGGAGATGAATTCCCAATATCCTTCATGAGCACTGGTCTACAAGGGGCTGAATTAAATTACCCGGCCATTGATAAACAGGCTTATGCAGTATTCAAGGCCATGAAGCAATTCAGGCCTTATATCTTAAAAAATCGAACTAAGGTGATCGTCCCCTACACAACTGTAAGATCCCTTCTTGTACAGAAAGAATTAGGAGAAAGAAGGGGCAACTGGGTAACAGCTCTTCAATAGTATGACCTTGAGTTCAAGCCAGCCTCTCTAGTTAAAGGACAAGGGTTGTGCAAATTGATGACTGAGAATGGAAAAAATGAAGAACACGCCTGGGAGGATGAAGCCGAATTACATTTAATGGATGTATGTCCTTTGTTTACAGCCCCCGAGTCTTGGTACAGAGACCTTGTACACTACCTACAGGCAGGGCTGTTGCCAGAACATTGGAACTCTAAGCAAAGAAGGGCTCTGCGTCTTAAATCAGCTTCCTATCAAATCATTGAAGGAGTATTATTCAAAAAAAATTATGACGGATTTCTTCTGAGATTCTTAGAGAAAGAAGATGCAAAGAAAGTGATGTCAGAATTGCATGACGGTCCTGCTGGGGGACATTATTCAGAGGATATGACAACCCACAAAATCCTCAGATCCGGTTACTACTGGCCTACGCTCTTCAAAGATGCACACGCACATGTCAGGAAGTGTGATATTTGCCAAAGGTGTAGTGGGAGACAACCTAAAGCAGCAGCACCCCTAAAGCATGTGATGATCACGAAGCCATTTGAGCAATGGGGATTGGATATTATTGGAGAAATAAAACCAAATTCCTCCCTACAACACAAGTACATTCTGACCGCGATGGATTATTTCACTCGCTGGGTCGAAGCAGTACCACTGTGCAAAATAAATCAAGACGAAGTCATCAGCTTCCTACAGGACCACATCATGACCAGGTTTGGAGTTCCAGTTTCGTTAGTTTTTGATAATGCTACGTACTTTTCATCAATTAAATTAAATGCTTTTGCTCATGATAAAGGGATTAAATTGCATTATTCTGCTAATTACTACCCACAAGGAAATGGCCTGGCTGAATCCACAAATAAAAATCTGATTAGAATTTTAAAGAAGACTGTAATAGAAAACCAGAGGAGTTGGCACTCAGCCCTACCAAATGCCCTTTGGGCTGACAGAGTCACCCCCAAGTCTGCGATAGGAGTGTCACCCTATACCCTTGTGTATGGCAAAGAAGCCATTCTTCCCCCCAATATCATGCTACCATCCTCCATAATGGCTCAAGAGTCTAGGGGGTCAGATGACGAAGTCTTATAGATGAGGATATGCAATCTTCTGAAAGCAGAGGAGGCTAGATCTAAAGCCAGAGAACGCTTTAAGCAACAACAGGAGGTAATAAAGAGGTGGTTTGACAAACATAAAGTTGGAACAAAAGACTTTGAGGTGGGAGACCTAGTCCTCAAATGGGATCACCCCCATGATGAGAAAGGGAAGCATACTAAATTCCAGCAGTTGTGGGTAGGCCCTTTTCAGGTCGCAGCAAAGCTTGGCCCTTCTACGTATAAGTTGCAAGATTTACAGGGTTGGGAAGAGAACTTGCCAGTAAATGGTTTGGTTCTCAAGCCTTATTTTTCTTGAGTTTCTTTGAGTTCTTCTGTCTTGTATATAAATAAGCTGTTTGGCTGTCTTTTGAGTCATGTTTTTCAGTCTGTTTTAGTTTGAGTTTTCTTGATTTCAATAAAGGGAACGAACCTGTGATTGTATGGGGAGATCAAAATTTTTGGGAATGATAAACATGTTTGAGTATCAGACTGTGTGTTGCTGTTTGAACTTCTTCCACTTTAGCAGTTTTCTCAAATAGCTCTGTGTG
Source organism: Pseudotsuga menziesii (assembly GCA_001517045.1). Classification (NCBI taxonomy): domain Eukaryota; kingdom Viridiplantae; phylum Streptophyta; class Pinopsida; order Pinales; family Pinaceae; genus Pseudotsuga; species Pseudotsuga menziesii. The sequence continues at coordinate 346,482 of LPNX011033485.1, read as the reverse complement.
CATTGAAGTCCCGCTTAACCCATGTAAAATAGATCGGATTCAAAGAATCCGGAATACTATGTTGAGGCTCCATCCACTTCACACTTAAAATGTTCTAAGGGGCGATAGCAGAGGACCCATGGAAAGGAGCAGGGTGAATAGTATATTAAATATAAATGATCCCATGCCAAGAAACGAATGGCAAAAGGCAAATAAGAGTCAAAACTCCTATGAAAGCAGCATACATCAAAGCAAATGCTGAATAATAAGTGCTAAATTGCCAAAAGTTCCTCTCCATCTGTGGGCTGAAACATGAAGTACACCGCTCACAAAAAAGGAGACTATGGGATAGAGGAGCCTGAATTAAAATTCAGAAAGAAATGCATACAGGAGGACTCATATGAAAAGGGACAAAAGTCCAAGAGCACAAAAAAGTGCCAAAGTGTCATGCGAATGCAGAACAAATGAATATTCCTGTTTACCATATGCTACAATCTTGTGGAGTCCGAGGTGTCATCTACCTGAAGACAAATTTAATAATGAAACTCATCTTTCGGCCTCAACAGAGTTATCTGGACTTGAAAATCTTGGTTTCCACTCTCCCAAATTGGACTATCATCAATGATTAAGGGCACACACTTCTGTCATTTGAGAGATCCATATGGCTGGAAGAATTCAATAGATGCATCTGTTGGTAAACAGTCTGTCACTCAAAGAATAATCGCCCAGAGATCTAGGTACACCCGAGAATCGCCAATTGTTGCAGCTGCAACTGTTCTCCCCAAATTTCTTAAATTTTGGGCCCCTCCTCATAATTTAATCGTTGAACCCCTGAGCTTTTTGGGCGTGCTTTATTTTCGAGTGGCTTTGAAGATTGATTGCCAGCCTGTTGTAAAATTGCCATGTTTGAATTTTGTGTTTGGTCGCGGATGTCAATTTGGTTTGCTAACCGAAGATAAGTCAAATATTTTGTTCTGTAAGGCCGCGGTTTTGAAAGTAGAACGGGTTTTAACCTCTGCTGATTCTTTTGGGCTGACCGAAACCTTTAAATATTGCATAGTTCAGGCATCAAATTATTTTTATCGGCGACTGATGGCCTTTTCCTTTCCGCTGTTGCGGCTCCCAAAGCATTTAGCTAGCCGAAGGATGAATTGCTCTGACTGCCGATGCGTTTGGTCTTTGATCACTCACCCGTAGCCTTTACTCTTCCACCGTTGCAGCTGGGAAAGCCATTTGGCTTCCGATGTCGTTATCCTTCCGATTTCTAATTGTGTGTTTACCTTTCAGTCGCGTACCCGAAGCCGTTTTTCTTCCGCCATTGCGGCTGGGGAAGTCGTTTATCTTCTGATGTTAATACCTTCCAACTTCCAATTGAGGGTTTTCCTGCCCACGTTGCGCTTGATTTTAGTACGTTTCCTTTCCACCGTTGCGGCTAGGAAAGTCTTTTGGCTTCCGATGTCCAAACCTTTCCAACTTCCGATTTAAATTTTTTCCCGCCCTCCCGTCGCATGCCCGAAGCCTTTACTCTTCCGCCGTTGCGGCTAGGAAGTGCCTTTGCTTCCAATGTCGGTATCCTCCTGATTTCTGTCGTTGGCGTCTTTTTTATCTGAGCCTATAGGAGGATGAGGTAATAGTGTCTGCATGTGTAAAATAACGGTGGTGCACCCGATCATTTCCTATGGGTTAGCCGTTTCTTTCAGTATAATTTGCTGTTATGGGTTAAATGCGTTTCCAACGAATGATGCTTATGGTTTGATTGCAGGTAAGCTCCGGAGATCGGTCAAACTGCTGTGTCACGAAGGAAGACGGACCGTTTGATAGTGGTAGAGTCGAAACCAATAAGACAAACGAAGGAGAAGACAGAAGGGGTAACGACAGGGACTCAGACCTGAAAGGTCCGTCGGTTACTCACCCGATGGTGGGTGTGCGCGGAAAATACAGAAAAGAAGGATATGAAACTCTCAGGGGACTGGAAAGTCACACGTTTGGGGGCAGCCCAAACGATCTGTTGAGTAGTTTAAATATTGTAAAGATAGGACTTAGAAGGGGCTTTTTCCTCGGAAAAACTTGTAAACGATTTGCTTGTAAGAGGAACTATTTCGTTTTACAATCAGAGACTGCAATTTTTCCTGTTGGAGAAAGTGCGATATGGAATGCATCAAATGTAATTAAATGAGCAATGTTGAAGGGGAACTATTTCGTTTTCAGCTGTGTCTCATTAACTGTGAGATTGTTCTAATTTATTGAACCTATGTTCTTGTTGAATGTTCTTCAATATATTTTATGATGTTTTCCACTGTGAGTAATGGATGCTGTTCATAAGCAATTGGCTATCTGGTTGTTCAAATATCTGTAACTGTTCATGTATCTTGAAAGAAGTGTCAGCTATATGTAACTTTTCATAATGCATGTACGAAATATATTACTCACCAATAAATGATAACCTTGCTTCCTAGGGATAGATTAGGTAGTTAGTTTATTTTCTTGTTGTATGTGATTTAGATGCTTGAGAGTGCTAAGACGAGAGGTAAGAACCTGCGCATCACATTGTGATTGCTCCCTGCATCCTTATCACCCTGCATTTAGATAGGCACGTGCATCTCATACATTAATTCAAAATACAAAAATATACGGTGGACCGAGCCGCAACCGGTAAAAGCCTTTGTTTTTGTTACTTGACCTACGGTAGCCAGACCGCAAACCAAACGGATTCCCTATACCAAACAGTCAACGGGATAGTTGGGAACGTTGACTCGGGAGAATCCCTTGCTGTTGCTGCCTGCGAATTTCCAGGCCTCAACAAATTCAGTGCACATTGGAGGCATCAACCATAATACTTCTCCATAGTCCTCCTAAAGTCAATGTCCAAATATGTTTTTTTCTCAAATTTGAAACCCATTTTAATAGTTGGTGTGTCAATTTACCTAAGGTGGCAATGGGAGGTTGCAAAAAATATGAAAAAAATGACAAAATGTTGAAATGCCTCAATATCACTAGTGATGTAGGTAGGAAACAATGCATTTGTTGGGTTCCTATTTGTGCACACAATAGCCATTGCCACTTGAGAGTTGTATTTATCTCTAGCACCTTCATTTTCATTATATCCCTCTACATTTTTCAACTTCGACTTTACTCACGACCTCAACTGTGTTTTCTCCTTCAGTCCATGCCTGCTTCAACTTTGGCATTTCCTTAGCATCAAAATTTCACACATAGGGTTTCTTGGTTGAACCTATGTGCAAAGGGTAAGAGAGTTCATACATCTTATGAATTATATGAAACATAGCTTCTTGTTATAAGAACTTCAATGCCTTAAATTGGTTTTGGCGACAACACTAATGGCCAATTTATCAAGGAGAATTAACTAAATGAAAAGGGAAAGGAGGATCCATAGCTACAAAATTTTGGATGAAATCTCGCCTAGAGTTTTATTTCAAGGCTTTACATATGGAGATCTAGCATTTTAGGAAAAATGCCACAAGGGTGAGCAATCCTCCCTTATCCTTGCAGGTTGTAACTAAGGAAATAGTGTGAGTGATGATTAGTAGACCATACACTAACAAACTAAATAAAAAATCAATAAACATGAATGAAATAAAAGATTGATAAGTGCTAAATACCATAAAACAATGAGAACGAGTTAGCTTCAACCATATAGTATTGTCCATTGGAAAATATTGTATACAAATGATGTCACTTAGAAGAATGCAACTCCAATGGTAGCCAACAATTTCCTTAAAGATGGGTCCTTTTGATCTCTCTCAAATTGATTGGGAACTAACTTGGAATGTTGAGGAGAAACACTTGCTTCTTAAGGAATTCAATGAGGATTAGAAATGTCAAATGATGATAAGAAAGTGGATGAAGTATGAGTTGTCAGACAAGTTATTTGCATCATAAACTTGCTCTAGATTTCTCTTATGGAATGCATGATCATAACTTCCTTTTATACTCCAAATGGAGGTCTTGAAACATTTAGCTCCCAATCTGAATGTTCCATCTCATAAAGTGGTCCCTCAAGTACAAGAATGGGGCTATTGAATGCTCCCAACCATGTGAATAGGCCAATTGGAACTCGTAAAGCCAAAATGTTATGGTGAGCCTTGCATGTTCCCTGGAAAGTTAATGGATCATTTATTGGTACAACCATGAGAGTTTGAAGAATTTTCTTGCACATGTATCTGGAAAAATGTTGTGCGTAGTTGTACGTAATGATGGACTTTGTCATTCTAAGGTTTGATTCTCATTCTAAATTTTGATGAGGATGATACTAATGAGATATGTTTTATATGTTGATGATGTCCTTTTGCAGTAATGATCAAAATGTCACATGTGTAAGATATTTGGGAGATAACAGATGCCACCTAATGTGTGAAGTTAGTAAGGACATATATAGCCGAAATATATCATTATTTATTTCCCTCATGTTGATATTATAAACTATGAGAGTAAGCTAGTAATTATTGAGAGTAAAGGACTACCTGTAGGGAGGATGTTGGTGATGATCGTTGAAGCAGGTAACTAATATGGGACACATAAAAAATGATTGTTTATACAGATGAGATAGGAATCCCTATGCTTTTGAAATTCTATAAAACTATGTTACAATAAGACGATATTGAGGGGTCGACTCTTGTAAACTGTTAGACACAAGGATGAAAGTGGCTTTGATCCTTTCATGATTAAATGTGTATTGGATTGTTGATGATTCCAGAGGAGAGGAACTATTAATGATTTTGAATGTTCCGCTGGGGTGGGGAACTTGAATAACAATGAAGATTTCAAATAGGAAACCTGCTTATGTCAAATAGTTGATTATATTTAATCATAAATGTGAACATTGCAACCACCGGAACCTATGACTCCCCTTGATGTGATAAACTTGTCGATGTTGAACATAGGGGAGATTATAGAGAAACTATGACTCTTTCTGTTCATTCTGAGGTGAACCCTTATTTTTATAAGAAGTGAACACAAGGTACAATCATAACTATTTTAATTCTTTGAATAAAGGGATCTGATGTTGATGAGAGTTGGAGCAGGTGGTGAGACAAGGGTCTTACCATAAGAACTAATATCATTTTGTAACTGACTGTAATATTGATGGAACTTAAGAAAGACAAAGTTGGTAATAATGGGGCTCATGACTTCCGTTGATTGCAGAAAATTGGGTGACTAGTGCATGACAACATTCTTTAAACGACGGTATTGTCGGTGTGACTTATCAAAGATAGATGTTCATGCACCTGTGTAGTCATCCCAATATTGCAACTATGGGAAGAGTTTATTTAGATACAACTCATTGATGGGGTTGTTTAAAATTCCTCCTTCAGCGTAAACCAACACATATGCTCCTTTGGGTAGAGATTGCTTGGTAGTGTAGGATGCTTTCAACATAGGGACAAACTTATAGGGACCTGGTTTGTTGTATTTTTTGGCGTCGAACACGAGGACAAGATCGCCTTCACGAAAGGTGCAAGGAAAAATTTAACAATCATAGTGGGATTTTGTATGTATCTCCATGGCTTCATTTTGTTGTAATGAGTTATGAAATTCCTCATCAACGTGTTCCAAAGCGAGTAGTCGTTGCTCTAATGTCAATGTATCAGGTAATAGGTCTATCATGGTTTGAAGTGCATGGGTTTGGAATTCAATGAGTAAGATTGCTTTAACAACATGAATGAGGTGACAATGAGTGAATATTCTTGCAATCTTAAAAAAATTGTATTACTCCCATAGTACTAACATTAGCATGTGATTCCAATTGGTTTTGTTCGTATTACTATCTGTTGGAGCATTATTTTGAGGAATTTATTGATGGCCTCCACCTTGCCTTTAGATTATGAATAGTAAGGGGTATAAAATTTATGTTTGAACCCTGGTAAGAACAATAACTATTGGAAAATATAATTTTGGAAATGAGTTCCATTGTCAAGGACCAATTGTTTCGGTCTACCAAACCATGTGATGACATGGTTAAAGAAGAATCAGGTTGTTGTAGTGTTTGTTTTATTGAAACTAGGAATTGCGTCATCCCATTGGGTAAAGTAATCAATGACTATAATGATACTTATGGCCTTGAGTTAATACAGGATGGCATTCCATGAAGTCGATTCCCCACTTACAAAAGGGGCTTGCAGTGATGATTGGATAAAAAGGGGATAGAGCATCCCTAGATAAGTTTTGATAGTTTCCATGCATTTTTTTGGTGTGGATGCAATCTATGAAGAGCAAAGGCAAAAAGTAGTCGATGCAAAGATTTTTTTGGGAAAAGGATAATCCTGATAGGCGGTCACGACATGATCCACTAAGGAAATCGTTAAGGACTTGCTCCACTTCATCATGATATAAACATCTTCAAATGATGGTGTTAGCCCCTTGTCAATAGAGAATATCTCCTAGGAGGAGATAAAAAGGGGCTTGATGACAAACACATCAACAATAATTATGTGAGATATGGGAACCAAATTTCTATGTGTGTATGTATGTAAGGACATTTTCATACCACATACATTTGCTAGTCAAAATGAATAGGTTTTTGTCTTGCAATTGATCGTTGATAGGGGGTCCTGCTGAGATGGTTGGAAGATTAGTAATGAGCTCGACGAAGGCCAAATGTTTTTTCTTTTGGGTTTGATGAATTTTAGATCAAATTCTTGAAGAATAATGATTGAATGAGGCAACATACCTTTAATAAGTCATTGGTTTAGTATCTATTGCATTGTATTATAGTTTGTGGTCATTGTTGTTTTACATAACAAGATGTAATGTTGCATTTGTTGCACTAAGAAGATTACAACCAACACTAATTTATCATCTTAACTGTAATTGAGTGGGTGTATTTCTAGTGTCTTTCTTATGTAATAAATGATGTGCTCACACAGATCTTTTCCATTTTGAATTAGGATACTATTGATTGAACATGATGAGGTTGAAATGTAAAGGATAAAATCATTGCCAAATTCAGGCAAGAAGATAAAAAAGAGGGGTGACCAAATCCTTTTTTGATACCTTTAAAGACATTTTTGCTTGGTCATCCCATCGAAATAGGATGTATTTTCTAAGAATATGTAGACTAGGGTTGCTTGTGAAGGAGAGTGAACGTCTATTGTGTTGGGGTTCATATTCATGATTGAAATTGTATTTGAGATTGATTTCTTTTGAGAAAATTTTGTTGGGCTTTCTCTCGTTTCCGTTTCCCAGGGTAAAATATTTGTGCCTCTTGTGCATGATTATCTTTCAGTGATCCTTGTTTTATTTATGTTGCGAGTGTATATTGATTATTCAATGAAATTGATGGATGAAATAAATGTTTGAAGAATCATTGTAAATAAGTATCAAGGACTGAAAATTGGATTAAAATTTAACATGGTATCAGAGCAATTTTGAGTAGAATCCATTGCTAGAGATTGTTTGTGCCCTAATATGGGAATTAGGGTCTACAAGTTTAGACACTTCTCTCCATAGTTTGGACTTAAAAATAGCACATTGGAAATCACCCTAGGAGGGCACATTTGTATATGGAAGCATATCCCAATTTTGTGATGTTTCAATTTTGACCTAATTTCTACTAGAATCAAGAAAATAGGGCTTCCAATTTTGAATTCTTCTAGCCACGAATTGGTTTGAAAATTAATGTTCTATAGATCACCATAGGAGGGCACATCTATTTGTGGAGGAAAATATTAACTTTGCTAAACTTCAATTTTGACCTAGCTCATGCTAGGGTTTCTATGTCATATTTTCATATTTTGTCAAGATGGTGTCCATAGTAGAAGATAGGTTGGATGTTGTTGAGATTGCAGATGAACTCTAGTATTGTTTTCCCTAGTATTAATAGTAATATTTCAGATAGTAGTGATATATAATTAGTGGACAGTGGTGCTTTTATGGACATGACAACCCAAGATCAGAAGAAAGGAAAAGGGAGAAGAAGAGAAATACAAGTGAAAAATCAATCGTAGTTCAAACTCAAAAGAAGAACGACCTTTCTAGGATAAAATGGTTCAGATGTAATAAGTTTGGTCATTGTGTTTCTCAATGTCATCAAAGGAAAAGGAAGAGAAAGTTGCATACATCAACAACTAATGTTAATGAACTTCTACCTCAGAATAAAACAAGAAGAAGACAAATTTGATGAACATTGCAAAGAGTACTTCTAAGTATTCCAAAAGCTTCAAGTAGAACATGAAGGTATCAGCAAGGGTTATACACTTAGCATTCCATGAAGTTGATTCCCCACTTAAAGAAGGGGATAGTAGTGATGATTGGATGCAAAGAGGATAGAGCGGCCCTGGTTTTTCTAGATACGTACTTTTGATAGTTTCCATTCCATTTGTTGGTGTGGATGCAATCTTTGAAGAGCAAAGGAAAAAATTAGTCGATGCAAAGGATTTTTTGGGCAATGGCTAATCCTAATAGGTGGTCGAGACATGATACACTATTAAATCATTAAGGACTTGCTCCATTTCAACATGAGATAAAAATCTTTGAATAATGGGGTTAGCCCCTAGTCAATAGAGAATATCTCCTAGGAGGAGATAACAAGGGGCTTGATGATAAACACATAACAATCATTACGTGATATATGGGAACAAAATTTCTAAGTGTGGATGTATGTAAGGAAATATTCATACCACAGAAATTGCTATTCAAAATGAACAGCTGTTTGTCTTGCAATTGATCGTTGAAAGAGGGTCCTACTACGATGGTTGGAAGATTAGTAATGAGCTCTGAGAGGGCCAAATATTTTTCTTTTGGGCGTGATGAATTTTAGATCAAATTCTTGAAGAATACTGATCGAATGAGTGAACTTGCCATTAAAAAGTCATTTCTTCAATATGTATTTCATTGGATTATAGTTTGTGGTCATTGTTGTTTTACATAACAAGATGTAATGTTGCAGCTTTTGCACTATGAGGATCACAACCAACACTAATTTATCATCTTGACTGTAATTGAGTGGGTGTATTTCTAGTGTATTTCTTATGTAATAAATGATGTTCTCACACAGATATTTTCCATTTTGAATTATCCTTTCTAGTGATTGAACATGATGGTTGATATGTAAAGGATAAAATAATTTCCAAAGTCAGGCAAGGATATAAAAAGAGTGGAGTCCAAATCCTTTTTTGGTGCCTTTAAAAACATTTGTGCTTGGTCATCCCATCGAAATGGGATGTATTTACTAAGAATTTATAGAAATTCCTACACTTGTTTAGCGTAATCTAGGATGGAACGATGAAGGAAGTTGTCCTTTCCTTGAATGCTGTTTAAGTATTTTTGTGTTTTCAGTTGGGGGAGCTTGAGGATGGCATGGACTTTGAGGGGATCCATGACGATCCCTATGTGTGATACGATGAACCATAGTAGGCATCTTGTTGTGATGCATAATACACATTTGAAAGGTTCTAATTGTATATTGTATTTACAACATCTCAGGAAAATGGTACTCAAATTCGTAAGGTGGTTAGTGAACTTATTTGATTTCGTTGTTAGGTCATCGAGGTATAATATGATATGAGTTATATCACTGAACACATAGGACATTTCCCACTGAAAAAAGTGTCTTTGGTATTATTTATTCCTAACAACATGAAGTGATAGGAAAAGGTGCCCCATGGTATTGTGAAAGTCATTTTATTTGATTCTATTGACGGATTTGTATATGGTTATAGCTGGAAAATACATCCATGAAGGGAAGGATTCTATAGACGATGCATGCATCAACTACTTGGTCAATAAAATGTTTAGGGAAGTTAACTTTGGGACAAGATTGGTTAAGGTTCCTAGATTCTATGCAATATACACATATGGTTCCCTGCTTTTTGTTCATAGGGACGGGATTTGATACCTAGGATCTGTAAATAATAGGATAAATGAATCTCGCTTGGTGAAGATTTTTTATTTCTTACTTGATATTAGATGCTTTGGAGGGGTAAACAAGCCATTGTTTCTTTCATATCATCGAAGTGTCAATAAATATGCCAATATGATGTTCGACTATGGCAAGGTCAATACCTAACATCTTTGTGTACAAATAGGCAAAAATATCTTGGAATTCTTGAAATGTTGTTGTGTACGAAATCACCTTTTGTTGAGAACACGAGGTTGCAAGTGTGATGCTTTATATAGCATTGAGAGTGGTTGAAATATCCACTTTGATAGTGGGGAAAATGTTAGTCATATTCCCTTCTTAAAAAGCATTTGGGGTGGGAATAGGATTTTTAAACTAATCAATGTGGTCAAGAGGGATAAAATCCTTGGTTTCGATGGCACAGTGTTGAGCCATAGAAGTGTTTGTACCCATGTTATGAAGTAAGAAGGATGATCAATGGTGTAGGTAATTCCAAGGTTCCTTAGTGGTATTCATTGCTTCTAATATCTCTCGTCAGAATGGAAGAGGTGGTTGAGGAAGTTACTTGGTGTATGGTTGTTCAAAGGAACAATATCATGTATGGATGGGATTGTTGATGTTATCCATGGTTCCAGCATTGGGAAAACATCTTGCAGATGATTCTCCTATATTTTCCATGTGTATATTGAAAAATGGTTGGTATAGAATGGCCCCTCCGTAGCCCTAATTAGTCATGAGAATTAACTATGTGTATTGAGGCTTGAGTGCTTAGCCTTCTCTAGTCATGTGGATTGACTATGTGCCATGGAAGGCTAGTGGTCAGATTGCATACTCTATGTTGGAGTGCTTGTGATGGAGTGATCTATTCTGTCAGAGTGAATTGACGTATTTTTGTTATAAGGGATCCTATCCCCTTGTGTATTATACAAAGTCTAATATAATGTTTTATTTGACATTGGATCTAAGAAGTATCCGAGAATTCTTAGATTATGGTAACATCAACATTAGAGATCTATGGAAGATTGTGATCGGCATGTGAGGAGATGGAAATCAATGAGAATAAATTTTCTACGATGAAGAAATAACCAAAGGATTCAAAACAAACCATTGAAGAATTCTTAGAGAAAGTTGAAGGCAAGAAAGGGGACAACTACCCAAGTAAAAGGGGTAACTTTGCCCAAGAAGACAAAAGTACAAGTCGACCTTAAGAGTGAAAATCAAGTCAAATGAAGAATATAAATAGAAGTGTTCTCACAATTCATTTGACAGAAAACAACATCACATATTCTTCTCTCTTCAAGTTCAAACCTCTAGGGAAGGCATAGCAAACGCAAGAATCATAATTTTGGGGTAATGTTATTCTCTTATCTCTCTTGGAAGATTATCTACCCTTACTAGGGTTTTTTTGTGAAGGAGATTGAACCTCTATTGTGTTAGGGTTCATATTCATTGTAATAACCCAAAATTTCATTAAAAATTAAATTTTTTAAAGTGAAATAAATGTCTTAAATCACAGTTTAGTAACTGCTAGCGGTTAGCGGAAAATGAAACAGTTTAACAAATTTTAAGGATTAGTTTCAAATACAGAAAAACTAATACAACTTTATTTTTTATAAGTTATTTAAAGAGGACTTTCATTTAGTTGGTGCTAGTTGTACTGATGATTTACTTTTGTCAAGTAGGTGAGAAAATATGTTTGAAAACGAGGCTTAATTAGCGTTCTGCTAACTCAAATGGACTGTTGGTTCTTACAGGTTCAACATGTAAGCGTATGATCACGTAGGAGTTTATTTTAAATTATGTCGAGAAGTAATTCTTTAGCATGTTAAGATGCTAGTAAATAAATTGATTATTAAGCTGCAAGTCTCCGATGAGGTACAATAAATTTCTTTCATTGTTTTGGATCTATGACAATATTTATATTTAAACCTTAATGACTTTTATCCTTAACATAATTAATGCTATTTACAAGAATGAGTTCTTCCAAGGTTTCTTTCTGTCGTAAAAATTATAGTACCTAGTCAATTATAGATTCTTACAATGAGCATAGAGCTCAATATCTTGGCATATAATTACTTCAACTATTTTGTGATCTTACTGCTATTGTCATGTTTAATACTCAAGTGTACTGCTCTTTATGTAAGAACATATTCTCATGTTTTACAAAGGTAAAGTTTACAATGAAAGATTAGTTACTTAATAGAAACTCTTTCAAAAGGTTAATCTTCAGTCTTCTTGAAGACTCCTTCCTTTATCAGCATCAAGTCTTTATGTGGAGAAATTTAGAGCTCTTCAGTTTATAAATATATTGTAAATAACAACATATCTCTACTCTAATTCTCCTTTACTAGTCGTGAAACAATACCAACTTGTTTGATTTGTTTGCAATTATGATTATATTCTTGCACAGCTCGTATACAATATGTAATCTCAATCTCTAGGTTATAACCATGATACAAGTGTTATTGCAATATTACAATACTATACTGATTTATAATTTAACAATATTAGGTTATAACATAAAATACTAACTTATAACCTAAGGTAGTTTTACTACCTAGTAACTACTATGGTGTAGTCAAAGCTATTGGCATTGTATATTATAAGTTTTGTTTCTATAATATACTAGTTCCAATGCATGGTTTAAACGATAGCATGATTGACATTATATGCAATCATATGAACTAGCTAAATGATCGATGGCATGAATTTCATTATTGACAATGATCATAACTTTTATAATATAGTCGATAGTATGATTTGCATTATTGGCAATGATACGATTTTAAATCTATAATGCAATGCAGACATTAGAACTTGACCCACACTTGGTTAGATATTTGGAAGGGCACATGGACAAGCATCCTCCATGCATTGGTTGACTTAAAAACGTTTGCAACCCTACTCCTTTGCACTTTGGTCCGAGGGTTTTTCCTCCTACAGGCTACGCTGTGAGTGTTTGCGGCCATGAGAGGCCTGCAACTTCATTATTTGTTGGCTCCGTAGTCTGCATTACTTTGCAAAGTGGTTTTGGTATCATAGTTTGTATTTTCGGTTTCTCTTGTGAGTAAAGAATCACTATGTGAGTGGTTCAAGACTTCTTAAAGTGGCTCGAAGCCCGTAAATGGTTTTACCCTGTGCTTGCTTGTTCCTTGCCTCGGCATCGTGGAATTTGAGACTGTCTCCTTGCTGTCTTTGTCACAGAGTTGGCTTAAGGGTTTGCTTGCTTCTCAGTTCGGTTCACTCAAGCTAGTGACTATTTCTTCTGGGCTCCAATATCTTCTTACTCACATGTATACACTTTTACTGTGATCGCATTCCTTTTGCCAAAGATTTACTAAGTTAGGGTTTTTAATAAATTTTGAATAGAGTTTGATTAATGTTTGGTTTTATGTTCTTGCAGGTTGCTACCAATAGCTCTGGGCTTTGAGTGGAAAGCAAGGTCGTGCATTCGAAACTTCGTGGGCTTCCAATTGGTAAGCCCCGGTCTCGTCGTGGGTTCTCCCTGCTTGCGGTTTGGGTTGTTGGATGAAGGTTCCTGTGGTTGGAAACATGGCTTCGAACTCTACTGGTTATGATATTTAATTTGTTGTTTAATACCCATGTTTTATTTGAAAACCCTGGCGATACTTCGCTGGGTAGCACAAGCTCTTGAAGCTATGATGTATATGTGGTTTCGGTTAAGCAGTTTCAGCCTTACGACTTAAGTGATGTAATGTTGTTGTTAAGATTATAAAAACCTCCTCTGAGCTCGAAGATGTTATGTGACCTTTGTCTCATTTTCTTCAGTTTTTCCTTTTTACATTTTATTTTAAGAAAAGAAGACCGTGGAACAGTCTAGTTGTAAAGTTAGCGGGGTTTTTACTTATATTGTCAGTAATGTAACTGGTTATAGTTTAATACAAATACTTTTATATATTTGGTTTTATTAGCAGATTTGGGTTTCGACCCTTCAATTCTTACATGCTATAAGCCTACCTTTGATTAAGGATTTTATAATGCAAATGGTTTATAATTACTGGTTTACTTTGTTCATTATTTACATATGTATTGTATTTATTAATACTCTGTATTTATAATTATTTTAAAGCACTGTTTAAAGGATATTATTTATTTTATAGAACTCGGCTTTTAAGGGTTAAAAAGAAATACTGTAAAACCCTATAGTTTAAGAAATAAATCCTTGTTTATATTTATAGCATTAACAACTCCGTTTTCAAGATAGGATAAGGAATGATGAAGTGACTTATAGTTATAAGTTTTATACTAGCTTGTTAAAATAAGAAATCCTAAATAATTTTGATAGTTTTTACTTCTAGTTTTTAGTTAAGAAAATACTTAGGTTTTTAGTGTAGCATACTCAGAATTAGGGTAATATTGACTTTCAGTAATTTTTGTAAAAAATAAAAGGATTATAAAAGAATCCTTAGGTCCCAGATAAGACACACTCTGGTTTGTAAAGTTAATATTTATAAACTGTTTTATTATTTCATTTTCACATGTTTTCTTAAATATTAGTTACTTACTTTACTTCCTAATATCTTATATTTTATCAGTATACTATTACTGGAAATAATAATATTTACTAATTTCTTTTACACCTATGTTTCTATTTAGTTGGCTGAAGTAAATAAGTGCAGACAAAACATAACACTATTATTCAGTGAAATTTATAAACATTGAAGTAAAATCTCTCTACTATTTACATTCAAATAAAGAATCATATCTACTCTTTACATTCCAAAAAAAAGAATCATTTCATTTACCTAAAACAATCCAACTGTGCTAGAGTACGACCTGAGTTTAGGTGTGGAAAAACACAGCTTGGAAATTTAATTTCCATCTGTTTCACTATTTACATAATCATTTCCATTTCTCCTATAATCTACAATTTTACTGAACTTAACATTACACAGTTACCTTTCATTCATAAACCCTAAACACTAACATGTATGTAGTAGATAAACTAAGAATTATTTAACTGAAGACAATAAAATAAAATAGAACCTGTTGAGGACAAGACGAAAACAGATTAAGGAGGTTGTTCCTCCCAACCAAACTCCTAGAGAGCGCTCAAACAACACTTCCTCAGAACCCTCGAGCTTGTTCCTGGTCTTCTTAGCTAAGAACTGGGTGGAGAATGCAACTGTAAGACCTCTGTCACCTGACTGGTCCAATTACCTCAGTAATAAAAAATCTGCTCTCAGCAGTATGATCTTCAGCTTAGAAGCTACAACTAGATCAATCTCAGCAGTTATCCCATCAAACACACTCCAGACTCCCCTCCATTGAATTTCTCTTTAGTAATTTCAGTCACCCTAAATGATCACCTCTCTAGAATGAGCAACCTCAGCTCTCTTCAATGGGAAATTTTATAGAGATGCCTAGGTCTTCTGGGTCAGTTTTCATTAAATGAGCCACCTACTATGATTCCACTTTGTTGGAGAATCATGACCACAAATATCGGGAAGTTGCCACCTACAACAGTTGGAAGTGGTTTGAGGATGCTGCCACTTGTCAGTTTGCTCTCCACCCAGTCTCCTCCACCAATTAACTAGTAAACACTCTTTTAACAGCTTCCCTAAGCTGTTGTCTCCTCATTTATTTATTTATAAATAAAATATTCTGAATTTACATTAAATATTCTTGAACCCACTGGGTCATCAATTACAACTTAGCATAAAATTTAACACAATGTTCCTCAAATATTATAAAATTGTTTTTGCAAATTGGGGCATGTGACGTTCATGATTGGAATTTTATTTGGATTAGATTTATTTCTTTTGAGAAAATTTTGTTGGGTTTTCTCCCGTTTGGGTTTCCCAGGGTAAAATATTTGTGCCTCTTGTGCATGATTATCTTTCAATGATCCTTGTTTTATTTATGTTGCAAGTGAATATTGATTATGCAATGAAATTGAGGGATGAAATAAATGTTTGAAGAATCATTGTAAATAATTATCAAGGATTTAAAATTGGATTAAAATTCAACATGGTATCATAGCAATTCTGAATAGAATCCATTGCCAGAGACTGTTTGTGCCATAATATGGGAATTAGGGACCGCAAGTTTAGAAACTTTTCTATAGTTTAGACTTAAAAATAGCACATTGGAACTCACCCTATGAGGGTGCATTTATCTATGGAAGCATATCCCAATTTTGTGAATTTCAATTTTGACCTAATTTCTACCATAATCAAGAAAATAGGGCTTCCAATTTTGAAATCTTCTGGCCACGGATTGGACTGAAAAATAGTGTTCTATAGGTCACCCTAGGAGGGTGCATCTATTTGTGGACGAAAATATTAACTTCAATTTTGACCTAGCTCATGCTAGGTTTCTATGTCATATTTTCATATTTTGTCAAGATGGTGTCCAGAGTAGAAGACAGGTTTGATGATGTTGAGATTGCAGATGGATCCTAGTATTCTTTTGTCTCTAGTCTTAATAGTACTATTTCAGATATCAATTATATCTCATTAGTGGACAATGGTGCTTTTATGGACATGACAACCCAAGATCAGAACAAAGGAAAAGGAAGAAGAAGAAAGTTTAAGAAGAAGGGAAATACAAGTGAAAAATCATCCTCAACACTAAATTAAAATACACAATAGGTGATTCCCCAACACTAAATTTCTCACATAAAAATGTTAACCATATTCTTATTTGAGTCTCTAACATCCATATCCTCATAATGATTACGAGGACTAAAAATCTTAGCTGCCTTAAATATAGGTAAATTTGTGAACGTTGCATTTAAATAATCAATCACCTTTATTACAATTTTTTTTCCCAACATAATGCAATCTAGTGTCCCTGATTTTTGTGACTTGGGAAAGCTTTCAAACCTCAATGCATGTACATGTACCATACCCTTGCAATCCGCAAACTCAAGAGTTTCTTGGTGTGTTTTACTTAAAAAAGATGACATGTGCATTGTACCTACTCCAAATGTGCCTCTTAAAAATTGCTTATGAAGCGAACTAATGGTAACATCCAAAGTAGTTTCGTTAAATATAATGTCAATGTGATCTTCTTAGAACTTTTGATTCAACTTATTTAACTCAATAAACAAATTTGTGAATAAATGAATGCAAAATTACACTTGAAATAGTGTGGCTATCTCATACATTTTTTCTCTCCTAACTCCTAGTATCTTTACAAAGCGGGCATGATTTTAACAAGTCTTTCTATAACTTTGTATTTAGAGAGCCACATAATGTGATGAATTTGTATCACTTCTAACCTTTTCATTTGAAATGAATCCATTGTTGTTGTAATTGTAACGTCAGAAGATATTCTGATGTATATTATTACTATTGTATATTGTTGTACCCCCATCGGAGATGTGTGTTCCTCCTTTGGGGATGTCATCATTGTGTATGGTCATTGAGGTAAACCGTCCATTGTAAGTCAGGGCAATATTCCCCAGGTTAAAATAAGGAAAATGAATTTGTGAGTATTCTTAGGTAGGTCGACCCCAAAAGTAACCTAGTTGACCTAGTGGTTGAGTTAACAAATCAACGGAATAATATAAATAGGGAGGCACCCTCCTCATTTGACACACACTTCACTTGCTCTCTCATGTGTGCCTTAGGAGAGAAAAGAAGAGGAGGGAAAAAGAGATGCCGTAGACATATTTTTCTTGGGTTATTATATCTTGTCATCTTGTCTTTGTGACAGAACTATTCTGAGGAAATTTGCGAGGTTTTCTCCTTTATGGTTTCCCTAATGAAAATATCTGTGTTTTGTGTATCTTTGATGTATTTTGGTGTTTGTTATTCTTTTAGATAAAGATATTAAGTAAATTAACTTAGGGAGATATGTCGAAAATATGAACAAAAAAAGTAGTTTTTTTCTTTTCTTCCTCCAAAATTAATAAATATTATTTTATTATTTTCCTTAGGAGGCACATTTTGAGTTGAAATTTTCTCTAATGTTAAACTGAATAATCTAATATACAGTATGGTCAAGGGAGGATTAATAATCCTAGCACCCCCCCTGAATCCTAACTTGGACAAATGTGGGCCCTGGTAACAAGACCATAGATAACCCAAATACAATCTAAAAGAAAAGAAATAAAAATGATGCTTAATAAAACCGAGGAAACAAGGGAAAACCTCATGGGAACCCCCCCCCCCCCTCAAGATAAGCAGAAATCAGGAAATACAAGTTAAAAACTTGCAAAATATTTTGCTGCAATTTTCAACACTATGCAACAACAAAGCGGTATTTCGGTTCTTCTGTGCTACAACATCCTGAATCTGTGCATGTGAACCTCTGAATCCAAACAAATTCTTATGTCTGGAGGAATTTTCCACTTTTGAAGAAGAACAATGTACTCAACTGAATCAGAAATATAAACAAGTACTGCACAGTGAAAACTGGACCCATGTAGAGCAGTTGAAATCAACTGATGAGAGAGCAAAATTTCTTGAGAATTCGAATCATGTGGAGAACACCCAAGAAACTGATATATGGCAGCCTTTAACATCAATCCATTTGAGGAAAAATGAGCCCCAAGTGTTAGGAGCAAGTGTCTAGGCGAATGCAGAATGTCTCCAACTTTACTAGTTCTGTTAGGAGATGAGCATGTGATAAAACAAGTAGGTAGAGAAGCCCTGGGACTGTGGAGAGAGAATTCTTGAGCTCCATAATCTGCTATAGATTCATAAATAACCAATATTTCACAAAATCTAATATCATCAATCTCATAAAAGAAAACTAACATCGAATCCTCAGCAGCAAAATTGAAGGAGACTTGCAGTGCTTGATTTGTCACACCAAAATTGATGAAACCTATTACAAGCAATACTGTAAGCTCTTGAATCTTAAAACCTGAACCAAATATTATCAGATCAGAAAATAAATCAGATCTAAATAGGTTCATATCAGATCCAAAAAATGTGAAGTGAAATCAAATCCCTAGCAACAATTTTGAAGGAGACTTGCGGTACTTGATTTGTCACACCAAAATTGATGAAACCGGTTACAAGCATGACTGAAGGCTCTTGGAACTTAAAAATTGAACCAAATAATATCATATCAGATCTAAATAAGATCATATTAGATCCAAATAAGGTCACATCAGATCCAAAAGTGTGGAATGAAATCAAATCCCTAGCAACAATTTTGAAGGAGACTTGCGGTACTTATTTCTTCACACCAAAATTGATGAAAACAACTACAAGCAGTATTGAAAGATCATGAACCTGAAATATTGAACCAAGTAATATCAGATCAGACACAAATAAGATTATATCAGATCCAATAAAGTTCATATCAGATTGAAGAGTGTGGTCCACCAATATGGTAGACGCACAATTTTCTTCTTCTTCAAAACCCTGAGTATCGATGCATGCAATCATGTAGGAATTTGTTGGAAGCTCAAGATCAATGAGAATGTTTGGATCAATCCTAAAATATGAAATTATTTCCAAAATATCCAAATATTTCCAAAATATAATATCAGAAAACTCATGAGAGAAAACTGACATCAAATCCCCAGCAGAAATTTTGAAAGAGATTTTTGGTACTTGATTCTTCACACCAAAATTGATGAGAACATCTATAAGCAGTATTGAAAGATCTTGAACCCTAGAAACAAGTAATATCAGATCAGATCCAAATAAGATCATATCATATCCAATAAAGTTCATATCAGATCCAAGAGTGTGCTCCATCGAGATGGTAGATGCACGGTTTTCTCCTTCTTCAAAATTCTGAATATTGGTGCATGCAATCATGTAGGAATTTGTTGGAAGCTCAAGATCAATGAGAGCGTTTTGATCACTCCTACAATCTAAAATTATTTCCAAAATATCCAAAGAATTACTTATTTGCACACCAGCAACATCGTTAGAGACAGAGAAATCAAATTCCTCTCCCTTTCCTGGAGCAATCACCGGTAAACTATGCACATAATTTATAATAGAAGAATCACTGAAGAATTTTTGCATAGAATGGAAGGAGAGATTTTCTTCAATAACAGAGATTTGAATGTCTTCTTTTGGATCATCCTTGTGAGGAGATGAGATATCAGAGATCTCATACACTTCCGGAGCAACAGGAGAAGGAGTCACTCCAAGGATATTTCCTTCAATTCAAATTGAATGTGAGGAATATTATGCTTCTTCTTTATCTCTAACAACTTCATCAGAGAGAGTAAAGGTCGGGAATTTTGAATAAGGAACTCTTGTGGTTATGAATGTGCTTTCCAAATTGCTATAACAATCCTCATTATGCTTCCCAAATATTCTATCGAGTTCTATCCATAGATCCTTTGGGTATTCTGCAAAATCAATAAGGTAGCGCAAGCTTGGAGAACTCCAAAAAGACATACATATTGTTCCATAAGCTCTATCACCGTCATTTAGCTAGTCATTCTCATATTCATAAGACTCTTTACCAAGTCACATAGATACCTCATAGAGACCTTGTCTCTTTAGAGATGCAATCATCTTCAACTTCCATTTTGAATATCTTGTGGATGGAGTAAGAAGAGGAACTCATAATATTGAGTCCATATGAAGTTGAACCTGCAAAATATCACTACAAAACTAAAAATATCCGAACTAGGTTAGAATCATGCTTTTTCTCTCGACATGAACATGTTTTCAAGGTCCGTCACACCCTCTTCGCTGCTCTAAATAAATTCAGAGCTAGAAATCATCATAGGGGATTCCTGTGGAAACCCAGCTGCTTCTGATGTTCAATGGGGAGAAACAAGCATGAAACCTACTTGAGAAGGCTCTAATACCATATTAGAATTTGAATGCCATTTAGATATGCAAGCAGATAGTTCTAATAATGTTTGCAGTGAATGAAGAATGAAGATACAAACTGAACAAAACAAACCACACAGGAAACACATGAGTATTGCTCAAGAATTTACAGTATCATTCACAATAATAAAATCTGGTTTTACAATAGTTTACATAGGAAAAGAATTTGAATGCATTAGGTAGCAATTCGAATATATCCACTGGATCTGACTTTGTCTAACTGACCATCTAACTCATGGTGTCTCAATCAATATTAGAGTCCAGCAGATCAACTCCTAGAAGTACAACAAACTCAATCAATAAGTGACAACTAGTTAACTCAGTGCAACTGAGGTGATAGGTGGGAAAAGGCGCCTACTCCACATGTAGCCATGCATAACTAGCGCTAGCTAACTGATTGATATCTAATTGAAAGTAACTGGAGGATATCTAAGACTAACTAGTTCAAACTCCACCTAACTGATGGAGGTTGGTGTTGGGACTCCCAGTGTCTCCTAAAATGGAGGGATTGGTCTAGGAGGAACCCAAACTGATGCATGCACATCAAGTAAGTGGCAGTTAACCTCTAGCAGTGTTCCCCACACTCTAGTAACTGGTATAGGTGGNCAATGGTACTAGTGGACCCAATTAATTAATTAAGGTTCCTAAGTTAGGCTAAATAATCTAATAGACAGTATGGTCAAGGGAGGATTAATAATCTTAACATGTCCGACAAAAGATCCCAAGGTGTGCTCAGGCGAGTGCTCTGTAGGCAAGCGTGCTCAGAAGAAACGCATTCTAGGGAGTGTTGAGAAAGTGCGCTCCCACATAGCGATAAGGGAAGGCACTCATGTGCTCTCACATAGAGCGCTCACGAACGACGCATTCAGTAGGAGAGTTTGGTGAAGCAACTCAAGAGAGGCGAGCTCAGGGAGCTCTTTGGCAAAGCACTCCACTACAACGAGCTTCGACAGAGCATCGGGGAGAAGTGCCTAAGGTGCGCTCTGCAAACGGGAGTCCAGATGTGCATTCAGGAGAAGCGCTCCAAACCGGTGCGTTTAAGCAGGCGTGCTCCAGCAGAGCGCCCACAGAGGTGTGTTCGACAATGCACTTGGAGGTGCACTCGAAGGTGCATTTTAACATCGCACTCAACAAGTGCACTTGGCAGTGCATTCTAGAGGTGGTTTCCACGACACGTCTAAGAGGTGTGCTTAGCAGCGCGTTCTCAACGAGATTTTTAGGAGTGTTTCGGCAGGTTGGAGCATGGGCTGAAGATGAGTCTAAGGGGTGTCTGGAGAAAACATAAGTCAGAAGTGCGACAGCATGGTCATTCATGAGAATGCTCCTAACACTGAAGAGTCAGGGAGGATCCGGCGACAGAAGTCCCCCCAGGAAAGGGAGTGCTTGGTTAAGTATCATTCAGGAAGTAACATCGGCAACGACAATGCTTGTGATAGGTGCGTCCAACATCTCAGCATTCGGGGAATGCGTTGGCAATAGTGCGTTCATGAAGGGTGCATGTCGACAAGCGGGTGCCTTGTGAAAGGTGTCCAACAGTTATCCAATTTGGCTAAGTCGAAGTGCAATGAGCAGGTAGACTTCGACAAGTTAGGCGGAAGCTTGGCAAGGAGGTTCAACAGAGAAGTTCGGAAGCAATGTTGGTTGGGCACAACAATAGAACAATGAAGTGAGCTTCAACAGGTTGAAAGAGGATGTGGCTTGTGGATGGGACTTGTCATGGTCTTGGCGAGCAATAGGACGTGCGCATGCGATGGTGATAGTCAGATGGTTGGTTTGATTGTATCTTGAGCGTAGCCGGTATGGCGAGCTCTCGGATGAGTTACGAGTCTATGGCATCCTCCTTCGTTGTAATAAGTCTTATCATATTTATACTTGGGTATTAGGAACCGTTAAGTTAAAGCGGGCCACCCACCTACATTTGTCTCTTGTATTGTATTTGGTTTCTTGTAATGTTTGGAGTCCATAGTAGTGAAAATGGCTAAGTATGGAGATGAGTGTTAGGAGTTTCGCAGGTTAGGTGTAGTATGTTGGAGAGCTCCTCGGGTTGGTCATGCCCTTGCGTGGCTTCCGGGCAGTGTTGCATGGTCCCATGGAAGGCAAAAAATTGAGCCTGGCTGCAAGGTCTGTGACAGGGAGGCCCATAAATCTTTCAATAGAAATTGAATACAGAGAGAGGATGATGGTCTAACGATGTTGGTTAGTGTTGGGGCCCTAGACACTGGAGATCTATTCTCAAGCAGACTTATACCCCGCTCTTGATTACAAAGGATAAAATATGAGAGTGACTCTTTCCGTTGAAAAAAAAATAGAAGTTAAATATTCATTTAATAAAGAGTTGAAAATTGTAATAAAAATCATACTATATGCAGGTTTAACCTTTATGGTTTATGCATATAGACTGCAGGTGACAGTCAATAAGCATTAAATAGAAGTTGAATATCCATTGACTAAAGAGTTGAATATTCAGAAGTTAAATATTCATTAACTAAATGACGTACATTCATAGGTAAAAGTGCCAAACATATACAATCTGCCCTATTATATACATTATACAATCTGCCATATTGGATGATCTTCGCCTCATTATCGTTGGAGATATCAATTTCACAATCTATGCTTATGAGATTTGGGGGCCACGGACCCGACTTGACTCTCTCATGGATTTCTTTCAGAGATGATACATGATGCATACTTGATAGATGTAAATAATGACCCTGCTCAACCCTCGTCAAATGACAGAGTTGGTGACACCGCTGTTATGAAGCGTATTGATCGAATACTCCTTGCCAGGAGACTTGCAGATTCTGTGAAATATTACCGCTCATGGACTATCAACAAGCCTATCTCTGATCACATGCCCATTGTATTACAAATTAATCCAGGTATGGAAAAACTCTCTTACCCTTGGTTGCAAGAAGATGAATTAAAAAATCTCGTTCGATCTACTTGGAGTGATGTTCTCCTGGTAGAGGGTCTGTAAAAAACGGAATCCTTCTCTCAAAAACTCAGCAAAACCAAAAGCATTGCCATCACTTGGGAAAAAAGAAAAAAAGGAAAACAAAAGAGAACTATCTGCGATCGAGAATTCCATTCAAGCATACTATTCTCAGCGTGGCAATAGACAATCGAACCAAGTCGATCTATATTATATGAACAACCTTGTGTCCGATGTTAAACAATTTGTGTGCAATCTGTGTCTTTCGCAATTTTTCCAAAACTCACAAATTTTACCACATCTTCCATTTGAATTCAACCAAACCATGCAATCAGGCGATTAGTAATTTAATTACGTCACAAGTTACTCGTATACCTGGCTTGCGGGCTGTTGGATATACTCTTGGAAGGTTGTTGTTCCCATGGTCTTAAAAAACATTTAATTGTAACTCTGAATTAAGCAACGCAGGAATAGTTTTATGAATATTTTACTAGGTAATTTCTGTCAAAAACTTCTTGTGTAACCTATAATTCCTCCTATATAATTTAAATACGACCCATGCAGTCCCAGTGTTGCAACTTGGGATTTGATATCAATTGGTCACGTTCCTAGTTCCTTCATGATGCCATTATGACTGTAGAATACTCAATTTAGTAACCAAAATACCTCTCGTACTTCGTTTCATTTTTCTATAGTTTAAAAAAAATATTTACTATGGAATTAATGCACAATGACTGCTCATAAAATATATATAGATCTTTTCTAGGCAAATTGTATATGAATTGAGTCCTATAAAACCATTATTTATATGCATTTAAAACATCATACAACAACAATTATGTTAAACACATTTTAGATATTCCCACAACACATTTCATAGTCAAGTGAATACTTATTTGAAAACGTAAACCAACTGTTTACAGACCAAGGATGTTCCACTTAGCCATAGGCTCTTATATCAAGCCATACCTTTCTTTGATAGGCCACCCTGAACCTGGGACTCTACAGGACCTTTCTCTGCTTGCACAACCCAAGGAATGGCTCTCCCTTCTTTGAGATACCAGTCACCACATGATCCCGTCTTTGAGTTAATAGTTTGTCGGGGTTGTTACCCCAATTCCATTCTAGGGATCCAACACAAGCCAAATAGGAACTCTCCATGCTAGGACTCGAGGGAATTTTATTGTTCTCAGTAGCGCTCAATCTATATTTTTGGTGATGGTGCTACGAGCAATGGTGGCACGATCAATGGTAGTTTAGTTCTGACACCAAATAATGGCTCAATCATGGGGTAATGATGGTAGAATAGGCTAATTCTCAATAATGATGGGTGATAAGAGGTATCCAAGTGGCATACATGCGGTTGTACACCTTTTTCTTCTCTAATCCTAGTCTTAGGGTAATTAACCAAAGATTAAGATTAATGAACTTTTAATAAAGAGTGGTTGATAAAACATAGGATAAAAGGAGAAAATAAAGGTAGTGACTTAAATGATAAGTCACTAGGGTTATCTCTCTTCTAACACCCTCTCACTCTTCCTCTTGTGGAGTGACAGTCCCGTGCCTCTTCTTTGTCCTTTAGTCTGCAATAGCCATGGATTTGAAAATGCACAAATTTACATAGTTTGGTTGTTGTAAACCATTTCATATATGGTTGTAGCCATTTCATCAATATTTACATTTTTTTACATACTCGGGTAAAAGACGGTGTTACAAAAAAAAATAGGATTGAGATATGAACAAATATAGTACCTATCATATTATCAACTATTTCAAACCAATACACCTCCATTGTACATGATTCCTTCAAGGAGATTCTACTTTTGTTTCAATTAACATCAGAATGCTAAGTGCCAACATTGTCATTAAGTTGGTCAAATGGTGAATCAATGTTTTAATCTCCATCCTTCTCTTCATTGTGGGAAGACACATTAGAGGAAATTTCAACTCAAAATGGGCCTTTCAACCCTAATTCAAATTCCATGTCATCATGTGTTAGCCAATTAAATTGCTTTAAATTTGAAATTTCGTATAGGTCTTAAACAATTTTTTAATATAAATTTGGGGATAGGTATCATAAAAAAACTATTTTTTTTGTTCGTATTTTCAACAGATCTGCCCATGTTTTTACTCAAATTTCGAGCGGGAGAGCTCCTTGGATGCGGAATTAAATTCCGCATCCAATGAGTACCCACTCTGCATACTTTTGACAGACCCCGCTATCCCAAAAACAAGTAATACTTGAAAAAACGTGATGATGACATGAGATATGTCGAAAATACGAACAAAAAAGTAGTTTTTTTATTTTCTTCCTCCAAAATCAATAAATACTATTTTATTATTTTCCTTAGGAGGCCCATTTTGATTTGAAATTTCCTCTAATGAATCATCTTTCAAACAAATGGAAAAAAAAAGGGTTCATAATAGAACAATTAATCACAATTGGAAAAGTTCTTGGCAATGGATTCAACAACTCAATAAGTTGGATAAGTCTTATTATAAAATTCAAACATAAGTAAAGACACATTTGCATGATGAAGATAAAAAAGCTTTTGATGGATTAATCTAGATGATATTTTTGGGAATGACTATGTCCTGCTCTTTATTGGTACCCCCTTGTGCGTCAAGTGGGAACTACATAAATGAAACAAAATTGAACTCTCATTCACCTTAAAGGGGGAAGTATATTGTGAAAGTGGTTAGTGGTAAACTAAAACCACCACAAACATTGATCCACTTATAATTGTTGGTGGTAAACCAAAACCACGACATTGATAAAATTGGTTGGTGGTCAACCAAAACCACCAATTACATGGTATCAAATTAAGCGATTGAAATATACATTGAAGAAGAATCCATAGCTCAATCTTGGATCCCTTCAACATTTTTCTCACCTTGCACTTCACAATGTGGAATACCAATTATGATATTAATGCTTCAACTTTCAAAGTCCTATCTATACAAATTTAATCAACATTTGGGAAGTTCAGTATGACAACTAATACCAACAAGTTATCTACAATTCAACCATTCATTGGGATGTTCTTCGACAACTAATTCCAGTCTCTATACGTGTAAATGATATCGTTGTTTTATATAAATGTCATATTGTCAAATGTTGTCGTGTATTATGATTTAGGGATTCTATTACATATAAGTCACAAATGCTTTTGTAAATAATATAATTGTTTATATAAATTTCATATTGTAAATGTTGTTGTGTATTATGATTTAAGGTTTATATTACATATTAGTCACAAATGCATTTGTAAATAATATCATTGTTTTATATAAATTTCATATTGTAAATGTTGTTGTGTATTATAATTTAGGGTTGATGTTTCATAAAGTCGCAAATGCATTGTTTTATATATTCAATGCTGTCATGATAAATTGTTATCCCATTGCTACATAGTGTTGTCATTATATTACTGTATTTTACTTTATTGTATTATATATAAAGAGAATATTACATGTGGTTTCATTGTCATATGAATTGTTGCATGTCGTTTTGTTATATTTTAGTCTAATATATTAGTTTGTCATAATTGTATTATATGGTTTTGGAGAATTAAACTACTGTGTTGCATGGGTATCTGTATTGGGGTTGGGTACACGAATCGGTATTGGGTATTTGGGCACTTCAATGGTACGTTCCCAGTCGTATTTAGCCGTACCCAAATTCAGCCTCACGTACCGGGTACTTCATGTATGAAAATAGGGTACTCGCGTGGATTTTGGTATGCCGTACCACATGTTTGGGTATGCAGTTGATACAATCATTGGACAATTTATGTTAGCTCGTTGTTTGGGATGAGTCAATTTTCAAAGTTTGAAGTTCAAAATTTTAAAAATTAAATAATAAAATGCTAAAACATTTTATGTGGGCCCTTGCCCCTTACCTAAACCTGCACAACATTGCATTTCTCATTGGTAGTGCACTGTGTTCACTACTCCAGCAACGACGTGACAGAGGACCTTAGTGATGCTAATGACATTGATCCTAAGGTTGTTGATGACATGGCTTGAGGAAGCCAAATCAACTATCTTGTTCATGTTCAATGTTTACTGTTTTGAACTTTCTTTTTCATGTCTAAAAATGCCTTTAGGCAAATTCTGGATGTAGTATGGCAATGAAGTTTGAACTCATGGTGTCATGGATATATAATATTTTATGTTT